>JXCR01046937.1:0-20990 GCA_002079205.1 Phalaenopsis hybrid cultivar | reverse complement strand
AAAATTCTCATTTAACAATCATTTTTATATGTACTTTATATTTTCTTCTTTAATTAAGATCATTATAGTCGCTTTTAATTCTTAACTAAAATCTTTAAATATAACATCCCTTAACTAAATTACTTTATATATCTCATTTTATCCTTCCTTAATGATCGATATATCATAGAAATCATTACATCATAACTTTTTCTTTGGTGGGTACTCACGACCTTCTTTGCAATGTATTTAGCTTTCTTATATATTATACAACTAAGAAGTAATTATCTTTATTCACTCTTTAGAAGCACATTTTTTCCGATAATAATCTTTCATGCATCATCACTTTACAGACAAGTCTCCTTATTAATGAAAAAATTATACTTCTAAACTCTCATAAAACATTAGGTTTGGAGATAAAAAAATATCTTTTAACACTGTCGTTGTCGGTTTCAAGCCCGGATGTAAAAAGTGAAGGGTTGTGTTTGTTAGTCGACAGCCAGCGTACAACTTGTCGAAAAAATCATGACATGAATCTTTTTGATCTTTGTGTAAGTGCTAAGACGTCCCCTGGAAGCGACGCGTTGTATAGCCTGAATACAATGAAAAGTGTGCAAGGGTCGCTACACCGGCGCCCGGGTGTAGTGTTAATAAGCAAGAATTCCCACATTATGAGCGAATACGGATAAAGAAGTTAGTCCATGAAACTAATGAAACTAATATTAGGATAGGATCTTGGAATATAGGTACTCTCAATGTTAAATTAATAGAATTAGTTGATATTATGATTCATAGGAAAATTAATGTCTTATGAATTCAAGAAACTAAGTGGGATGGAGAAAAGGCTAAGAAAATTGATAATTTAGGTTTTAAACTTTGGTATTCTGGTAAGAGTCGCACTATAAATGGTGTAAGTATAATTATAGATAAGAGTTTGAAAGATAATGTTGTAAAAATTAATAGAGTTGGAGATAGAATTATAGCCCTTAAGATTATCATTAATACTAATATTTTTAATATTATAAGTGTCTATGCTCGTCAGGCAAGTTTAGATACAGGGTCTAAAGATAAATTTTGGAATGGCTTAGAAGACTTAAAACAAATGATACCTCTTGAAGAAAAAATTTTTATTGGAGGAGGTTTAAATAGACATGTCGGTAAAGTAGTAGAAGACTTCAGAAATACTCATGATGGCTACGATTTTGGAGTAACTAATGAAGAAGGTAGAGTTATTTTAGATTTTACTTTAGCGTATGATTTTGTTATTACTAATATTTTATCCAAGAAAAGAGATGAGCATCTTATTACTTAAAAGAGTGGATCTAATAAAATACAAATTGATTATTTTCTTATGAGAAGAAGAGATTGTCGCGATTGTAAAGATTGTAAGGTCGTTTCAAGTGAAAATTTAAGTATCCAACATCGTTTATTAGTTCTAGATTTTAAGATTAAGGGTTGTAAAATAAAGAATACTATGGCTCAGCATCATATAATTAGATGGAGAAAACTTAAAAGAACAAATAAAATTATTTTTATGAGTAAAATTCAAGATTTCAAAATTTGAGATATTCATGAAGAATCAAATATTATGTGGGATAAAGTAACAAACACTATTAAATAAGTAACAAAACATGTGCTTAGAGAAAAAAAAGAAAAATTTTTATAAATAAAATAGTTGGTTGGTGGAATAATAATGTGCACAAGAAAAGATAAAATATAAGAAGTTATGTTATAAAAATTGATTTAAATGTAAAAGCTTAGAGAACTAGAAAAAATATCAAACGACCCGCAATAAAGATAAAATATAAGAAGTTATGTTATAAAAATTGGTTTAAATGTAAAAGCTTAGATAACTGAGAAAAATATCAAACGACCCGCAGAGAGTCTAAAAGAACATCTATGATGCTAAAAATTCTATTTTTAATGATCTTTATAATAGATTAAATACTGAGGAGTATGAAATATATATATATAAACTAGCCAAACAAAGAGAAATGAAAAGTAAAGATTTAACTCAAGTAAAGTGTATTAAAGATGAAAATCAAAAAGTACTTTTCTTATAAAAAGATATTCAATATAGGTGGGTGAGTTACTTTGATAAACTTTTGAATGAAGTTTCTGAAAATACGATCGACCTTAGTGATCTTAATATCGTGAATAATAGAAAAACGATTCATTTTTATCGTCGCATTAGTAAAAAAGAAGTTGATGAGGCTTTAAAGAAAACCAAGGGTGAAAAGTCTGTAAGCCCTGATGATATCCCAATTGAAGTGTGGAAATATTTGAGAAATTTGGGAGTTTCTTGACTTACTAAACTCTTTAATATTATTTTAAAAAACTAAAACGATGTCTGAGGAGTGGAGGAAGAATTTTTTGGCCTCCATTTTTAAGATAAAGGGGATGCACAAGAGTGTGCAAATTATAGAGGAATTAAGTTGATGTTTCATACTTTAAAGTTATGGGAGAGGGTAATTGAACATAGGTTAAGACGCATCATAAAGATTTCTCATAATCAATTTAGATATCTTGGGTCTGTTGTTCAAAGCGATGGTGATATAGATGGGGATATTAATAGTAGAATTCAAGTTAGTTGGTTGAAGTGGAGGAATGCTTCGGGCGTTTTGTGTGATAGAAAAGTACCGCTTAGACTGAAACNAAATTTTATTTTTTTTAGGAAAGGTTATAAAATTAGGAAAGGTTTAGGGAGGCAAGAAAGGAAAGAAAGAAATATATATATATATATATATATAGGAGAGGAAAAAATAAAAGAAAAAGGAAAAGAAGTAGGAGAGGATGGTGGGAGCCCCCTCTAAGGGATTGTTGGTTGGATTTTTTAAATTATGATGTATTCAATGACAATTTCTGTACTCCCTTTTGGATTCCTGGTTGAATTTTCTTGAATGAATTTTCTTGAGGATTCACTTTTTCATTTTTAAATTTTGTTTCTATTTCTTAGCGCTTTTTACAATGCCACTGCATATGCTCCATCATTTTGGCATCAAAATGAACTTCCTATTGTTTGCTCAATTTTTTCTCACTTTATTGTCATTTTCTTCTGGCTTAGATAACTTCCATACACTTTTTTATTTTTTTAATTATGAAGAAATATAAGACTTTGTCTTTTTATACAATATCCCTCTTCCAGTATTGAACCTTACATTTTCATTCATTTTAAAGAGAGAAAGAGAGAAGGTTCAATGCTGGAAGAGGGATATTGTATAAAAAGGTAAAATCTTATATTTTCTTCATAACAAAAAATAAAAAAAAAAATTGCATGGAAGTTATCTAATCTAGAAAAAAATGACAATAAAGTGATGAAATTTTGAGCAAACAATAGGAAGTTCATTTTGATGCCAAAATGATGGAGCATATACGGTGGCATTGTAAAAAGCGCTAAGAAATAGAAACAAAATTAAAAAATGAAAAGGTGAATCCTTAAGCTATTGATGTCCAATCCTCAAGAAAATACAACCAGGAATCCATAAAGGAGTACAGAAATTGTTCATTGAATACATCATAATTTAAACAATCCAACCAATAATCAATCACCATACATAAGGTCCTATATATAAAATAATGTGAACCCTAAATTAGGATAAATTATTATTATCTTTATTAAATTCAAACTAATTCAGAAAGCTTAAATAAAAATAAAGCAAAGTTGTGCAACAGATGCTAAGGGGGTCGAAAAATTTCATGAAAAAAAATTTGGTTCAACTTCTTTGTTGATTGTTTTGGCTCCTTCAATCAGCCAACAAGAAATTAAGTATGACTAGACCAAATCAGTTATATAAATACTACATTGATGATATTGTGTCATTCTATTTTCTAACTTTTAAATCATAAATCAAAGATATTCAAACATATCACGCCCACATGTCACTTTATTTTCTAATAAAATTGATAATTGTTAATGTCACCACCTTTACAAATGTATGCCTTTATATAGCTTTTGCTCTAGTAACCTTGACATTTTTATCTTCCAAAAATTATCTCTATCATTCTAAATTGTCACTCATTTTAACATATGTCACACCACTTATTACTATGTCACCAGTAAGAAAATTTATATGACCAAACGCCTCACTTTCAATATGCTTTTTAAGCACTTTCATGACCAAATAAAACTATAAAATAGTTAATANCCGATTAGGAGAGTGGATGTTTTAGATTCGACTTGTGTTAAGAAAGGCAGAGGTAGACCTAGGAAAACTTGGCCTTATTGTATTAAAAATGAACTTAATTTACTAGAACTAAATGAAAATATGACACTAAATAGGACGCATTGGAGAAAAAGGATCCATGTAACCAACCACACGTAGTGTGATTAAGGCTTTACTGTTGTTGTTGTTGTTGTTGTTGTTTTATTCAAGAAACTAGATGGGTTGAAGAAAAGGCTAAGGAGATTGATAACTTCAATTTTAAACTTTGATATTCAAGTAAGAGTAGCACTAGAAATGGTGTATGAGTAATTATAGATAAGAGTTTAAAAAATAATGTTGAAAAAATTAATAGAATTGAAGATAGAATTTTAGCCCTTAAGATTATTGTTGATACTAAAATTTTTAATATTATAAGTGTTTATGCTCCTCAAAAGGTTTAGATATGGTTCTAAAAAAAAATTCTCGAATGACCTATAAGACTTAATATAAATGATACCTCTTGAAGAAAGAATTTTTATTGGAGGTGATTTAAATAGAAATATCGGTAGAGTGGTAGAAGATTATAAAAATATTAATAATGGCAACGGTTTTAGAGTTATTAATGAAGAAGGTAGAAACATATTATACTTTTCTTTAGCATATAATTTTGTTATTGCTAATACTTTATCCAAAAAAAGAGATAAACAAAACTTATAAGAATGAATCTAATAAAACACAAATTGATTATTTTCTTATGAGAAGAAGAGATCGTCGAGAATGTGAAAATTGTAAGGTTATTCCAAGTGAGGATTTAAGTACTCAACATCGATTATTAGTTCTATATTTTAAGATTAAGAGCTGTAAAATATATAATATTAGAAGTCATTGTCGTAGAATTAAATGTGAGCACCTAAAAGTCACAAATAAAATTAATTTTATGAGTGAACTTCAAATTTTCAAGATTTGGGATGTTCATGAAAAAATAAATTCTATGTAGGTTAAAAAGTAACAAACACTATTAAACAAGTAGCAAAAGATATATTTAGAGAATCAAAAGAAAAAGCTTCCATAAATAAAATTAATTTGTGATGGAGTAATAATGTGCAAGAAAAATAAAATATAAAAAAATATGTTATAAAAATTGGTTTAAATGAAAAAGCTTAGAGAAATGGGAAAAAATATCAAATAGCCAATAAAAAGTCTAAGAGAGCAATCTGTGATGCTTAAAATTATATTTTTAGTGATCTTTATAATAGATTAGATACTAAAAATGGTGAAATATATATATATATAAACTAATCAAACAAAGAGAAAAGAAAAATAAAAATTTAACTCGAGTAAAGTGAATTAAAGATTAAAATCAAAAAGTGTTTTTCTCATAAAAAGATATTCTACATAGATGGGTGAGTGATTTTAATAAACGTTTTAATGAAGTTTTTGAAAATAAGATCGATCGTAATGATCTTAACATCATTAATAATAATAAAATATTTTTTTCCGTCGCATTAGTGAAAAAGAAGTTAAAGAGACCTTAAAGAAAATCAAAAGTGAAAATTTTGTGCGACCTGATGATATCCCAATTGAAGTGTGGAAATATATAAGAAATTTGGGAGTTTCTTGGCTTACTAAACTCTTTAACATTATTTGAAAAGCTAAAAAGAACTGGGGAGTGGAGGAAGAGTATTTTGGTCCCCATTTTAAAGAATAAAATGGATGCACAAGGGTGTGCAAATTATAGAGGAATTAAGTTGATGTGTCATACTTTAAAATTATGGGAGAGTAATTGAACATAGGTCAAAACATATTACAAAGATTTCTCATAATCCATTTGGATTTATGTTTGGCAGGTCTACTATGGAAGCTATACATTTACTGAGAAGTTTGATGAGTAAGTTTAGAGAGAATAAGAAGGATCTATATTTGATTTTTATAGATTTAAAAAAAAGCTTATGATAAAGTTCCAAGAGATGTCTTTTGGAGAGTTCGAGAGAAGAAAGATGTTGATATATTTATTCAAGTCATTAAATATATGTATACTAGAGTTGTTACTTGTGTTCGAACAGAAGAAAGATTGACCAAATGTTTTCCAATTTCAATTGGATTACATCAAGAAATGGCTTTAAGCCCATATCATTTTGCTTTAGGGTTTGTTTGGGGTTATGGTATGTTGCAGTGCGATACTGTACCGTAGGTTTTTTTTTTTTGGGCGAACTGCATTTTGACAATTTTTTTTAAAAAGATGCCGCTAAAATTTGTATTTTCCCACAGGTTCTGGTAAGGTGCGGTGGCAGCTTTCTGCCTGCGGTCTGACTTTTTTTTAAAAAAAAAAATATTGTAATTGCCACTGCAACTTTTTGAACATCATATTATTTTTTAGTAGTTTCACAACTATTTTTTAATAATCTATAGCTACCCCAAACAAACCCTTAGTTATGGATGCTCTTATTGGATATTTACAGGAGGATGTAACATGGTGTATGCTTTTTCGTCGATGATATCCTTCTCGAGGATAAGACCAGAGAAAAAGCTCNCTTTACAGACAAGTCTCCTTATTAATGAAAAAATTATACTTCTAAACTCTCATAAAACATTAGGTTTGGAGAAAAAAAAAATATTTTTTAACACTGTCGTTGTCGGTTTCAAGCCCGGATGTAAAAAGTGGAGAGTTGTGTTAGTTAGTCGACAGCCAGCGTACAACTTGTCAAAAAAATCATGACATGAATCCTTTTGATCTTTCTGTAAGTGCTAAGACGACCCCTGGAAGCGACGCGTTGTATAGCCTGAATACAGTGAAAAGTGTGCAAGGGTCGCTACACCGGCGCCCGGGTGCAGTGTTAATAAGCAAGGATTCCCACATTATGAGCGAATACAGATAAAGAAGTTAGTCCATGAAACTAATGAAACTAATATTAGGATAGGATCTTGGAATATAGGTACTCTCAATGTTAAATTAATAGAATTAGTTGATATTATGATTCATAGGAAAATTAATGTCTTATGAATTCAAGAAACTAAGTGGGATGGAGAAAATGCTAAGAAAATTGATAATTTAAGTTTTAAACTTTGGTATTCTGGTAAGAGTCGCACTATAAATGGTGTAGGTGTAATTATAGATAAGAATTTGAAAGNGTGTAATTATAGATAAGAGTTTGAAAGATAATGTTGTAAAAATTAATAGAGTTGGAGATAGAATTATAGCCCTTAAGATTATCATTAATACTAATATTTTTAATATTATAAGTGTCTATGCTCCTCAGGCAAGTTTAGATACAGGGTCTAAAGATAAATTTTGGAATGACTTAGAAGACTTAATACAAATGATACCTCTTGAAGAAAGAATTTTTATTGGAGGAGGTTTAAATAGACATGTCGGTAAAGTAGTAGAAGACTTCAGAAATACTCATGGTGGCTACGGTTTTGGAGTAACTAATGAAGAAGGTAGAGCTATTAGATTTTGCTTTAGCGTATATTTTGATTACCTAATACTTTATTCAAGAAAAGAGATGAGCATCTTATTACTTATAAGAGTGGATCTAATAAAATATAAATTGATTATTTTCTTATGAGAAGAAGAGATTGTCGCGATTGTAAAGATTATAAGGTCGTTTCAAGTGAAAATTTAAGTATCCAACATTGTTTATTAGTTCTAGATTTTAAGATTAAGAGTTGTAAAATAAAGAATACTATGAATCAGCATCATATAATTAGATAGAGAAACTTAAAAGACAAATAAAATTATTTTTATGAGTAAAATTCAAGATTTCAAAATTTGAGACATTCATAAAGAAGCAAATATTATGTGGGATAAAGTAACAAACACTATTAAATAAGTAACAAAACATGTGCTTAGAAAAACAAAAAAAATTTTTTTATAAATAAAAATAGTTGGTGGTGGAATAATAATGTGCAAGAAAAGATAAAATATAAGAAGTTATGTTATAAAAATTGGTTTAAATGTAAAAGCTTAGATAACTGAGAAAAAAATCAAACGACCCGCAGAGAGTCTAAAAGAACATCTATGATGCTAAAAATTCCGTTTTTAATGATCTTTATAATAGATTAAATACTGAGGAGGATGAAAAATATATGTATAAACTAGCCAAACAAAGACAAATGAAAAGTAAAGATTTAACTCAGGTAAAGTGTATTAAAGATGAAAATCAAAAAGTATTTTTCTTATAAAAAGATATTCAACATAGGTGGGTGAGTTACTTTGATAAACTTTTGAATGAAGTTTCTGAAAATATGATCGACCTTAGTGATCTTAATATCGTGAATAATAAAAAAACGTTTCATTTTTATCGTCGCATTAGTAAAAAAGAAGTTGATGAGGCTTTAAAGAAAACCAAGGGTGAAAAGTCTGTAGGCCCTGATGATATCCCAATTAAAGTGTGAAAATATTTGGGAAATTTGGGAGTTTCTTGACTTACTAAACTCTTTAATATTATTTTAAAAACTAAAACAATGTCTGAGGAGTGGAGGAAGAGTATTTTGGTCCTCATTTTTAAGAATAAAGGGGATACACAAGAGTGTGCAAATTATAGAGGAATTAAGTTGATGTTTCATACTTTAAAGTTATGGGAGAGGGTAATTGAACATAGGTTAAGACGCATCATAAGGATTTCTCATAATCAATTTGGAGTTATGTCGGGCAGGTCTACTGTGGAAGCTATACATTTATTGAGAGGTTTGATAAAATTTGGATTTATGCCGAGCAGGTCTACTATGGAAGCTATACATTTATTGAGAGGTTTGATGGACGATTTATGCCGGGGTTTATGCCAGACAGGTCTACTATGGAAGCTATACATTTATTGAGAGAGAGATAATAAGGAGAATCTACATTTGATTTTTATTGATTTAGAAAAAGCTTACGATAAAGTCTTTATGTCGGGCAGGTCTACTATGGAAGCTATACATTTATTGAGAAGTTTGATGGAGAAGTTCATAGATAATAAGAAGATCTACATTTTGATTTTTATTGATTTAGAAAAAGCTTACGATAAGGTTCCAAGAGATATTNTTGGAGAGTCCTCGAGAAGAAAGGTGTTGATATGACTTATATTCAAGTCATTAAAGATATGTATACTAGAGTTGTTACTTGTGTTCAAACTGAAGGAGGATTGACCAAATATTTTCCTATTTCTATTGGATGACATCAGAGATTGACTTTAAGCCCTTATCTTTTTGCTTTAGTTATGGATGGTCTTACTCGACATCTACAAGAGGATGTACCTTGGTGTATGCTTTTTGCGTGATATCTTCTCGTGGATAAAACGAGAGAAAAAGCCCAGGAAAAACTTGAATTATGAGGTCTACATTGGACGTGGATAAAACGAGAGAAAAAGCCTAGGAAAAACTTGAATTATGGAGGTCTACATTGGAGTATAAAGGCCTTCGTTTAAGTAGAACTAAAACTGAATGCATAGAATGTAATTTTAGTAGTAATAGCTCGTGACAGATGTGTGACTTTGGGTGATCAAATTATTAAAAAGCGTGAACGATTTAGATATCTTGGGTCCGTTGTTCAAAGCGATGGTGATATAGATGGGGATATTAATAGTAGAATTCAAGTTAGTTGGTTGAAGTGGAGGAATGCTTCGGGCGTTTTGTGTGATAGAAAAGTACCGCTTAGACTGAAAGGAAAATTTTATAAGACGGTGGATAGACCTGCAATGCTCTATGGTGTTGAATGTTGGCTNTTAGTTGGTTTCGATGCCAGTATTACAGGAACTCTCTGCCAAATTCAAGCTCGAGCAGAACCTTTCTATAAGGACGCACAAATGGGAGCACATCTCAATGCAGTCTACNAGTTTGAATTTCTTTCACCCCCCATCATGGCAAGATATCTTTAAGTGGTGACAATATTTTGTTATAAAGTTGGAATTTCTTAGCCTGGTGTTCAACTTTCTTCCCTTAGGCGTTATTCAGTTTGTGAAAATTCTTCTCATGTTGACAGCTTACTAGCTTATTGGGTTTTTCTTCGTGATAATTTATATTGAAAAGTATGAATCCAATCTTCCTTAGTTGGTTTCGATGCCAGTATTACAGGAACTCTCTGCCAAATTCAAGCTCGAGCAGAACCTTTCTATAAGCATGCACAAATGGGACCATATCTCAATGCAGTCTAANAGCAGAACCTTTCTATAAGCACGCACAAATGGGAGCATATCTCAATGCAGCTACCTCAATTAAAAAAAATGGATCAACAACAAAACCTTTGGTGACAGCGCTGGGATCTTCGTAAAATCCAGCAATAATGGCCACATGTCCGGGCCTCGACTCAGTAGGCGGCCGCGCGTGTGATACCCCCCACCGACCCTTCTCCAGCATCACGCTACGCAGGAATGGTGCCCTAAACCTCCCATCAGATTCGGGCTCAAAGAACTTGTCAGCTCGCAGTCCATCCGCTGTATAATTAAAATGGAGTTTACAGAGTTCGCGGGTCAAATAAGGAATGGTAGAGATGAGATCCAGTAGAAATTCAGAAAATGGAACCAACCAATGAGGAGGACGAGCCGCTTGGCGGGCGCGGGGAAGCGCTGCGGCACGGGGTCCATGCCGTGGACGATGGGGGTCTTGAAATAAATGTCAAAGATGCTGAGCATGTAAATGGCGTGGAGGGCGATTCCTAGGGCTACAAGCCACCGCTCACGACGCCAAACCTGTCGCCTCCGCTGCTCGCCGCCGGAGAGAATTCCAGCACCGGCCATCAGCGATCTATTGGGCGAAGATCGATTTGGTGTCGAGGAGGAAGAAAAANGTCAAAGATGCTGAGCATGTAAATGGCGTGGAGGGCGATTCCTAGGGCTACAAGCCACCGCTCACGACGCCAGACCTGTCGCTTCCGCTGCTCGCCGCCGGAGAGAATTCCAGCGCTGTCCATCAGCGATCTATGGGGCGAAGAACGATTTGGTGTCGAGGAGGAAGAAAATTTTCGCACAAATGATTTACCGAACCAAAATCATAATTTCAAAGTAGTGTTATTCTTCACTGGGTGAACTAACCCTAGCACCGTCAGCATAAGAAGATGTCAAACCCCGTCTTAAACCCATGGATCTAAACTATCGTAAAAACCACACCTCCGCCGCTCTCAAGCCCAACTTCGTCTTCCATCAATTGAAAGCTTTACTGTTTCATTCAGAAGGAACCTGCGGACTCCATGCAGGGAAGAGGAAGATAGAAGAACGGTAAGGGAAAAAATTTGCGTGCCGAGCACTCAGTGCGATATTGGGGGTATAACCTCTCGTAATCTTCTCTTTGTAACATATACTTAACCTACTAATAATATCTTAATACATGATAATAGAAACATGAAACTTATTTTAGGGTATAGGCAGTTTACAGAAAGTTACAGAAAGGTTACAAGGGATTATACCATGGATGTAACCTCCTTGTAACTTCAATATAACACTAATATCGCACGCAAATTTTTTCGAGCAAAGCACTTTTAAGGTAAATGAAAAGGTAAAGTCACATCGTATATTTTATTACATGATATATAAATGGCGCAGTAGAGAATGTTTTAGGATTGTTATTTGAGCAACTGTATGAAACTGTGATTATGTCTGGTAAAATTTGAGTATGGCTCGATTGATTGTGATTGTGGACTTAGTGATAGTCTATTTCGATATGCTTCGTACAAGTGTGGAAGATGGAGTTGAGAGCTTGTTGATGTGTTGTCACTGTGGATTGGTGGACTTGGAGGTGGATGTCGAATTACTGAAGTTGTCTTCGAAGCCAAATTATGTCAGTGGTGGTAGTGGCAAGAAATCGATGTTGGGCTTCAATAGAGGAGCGAGCTACCCTTTCCAACTTTTGAACTGTCCATAGATGAGATTGCTGCCAAGGAATGTGCAAAATTCAGTGATCGATCGTTGGTCTTGTGAGTCTTCGGCTCAATTAGAGTTGGAGTAAGCATGGAGTTGAAGTGGGTTTCAGTTATTGGGAGACTAAATGTGATGTTACTTACTTTTGAGATAACGTAGAAGATTCTTGATGAGCCGAAATCGGTAATAAAGAGGGCTATGCATATGTTGACAAATATAGTCGACGGCAAAGACTATGTCTAGTCTAATAATTGTAAGGAACTAAAGTGAATCGGCAAGTTGTCAGTGTTGAATGATATTTGAAAACTCTTGAAGAGGGATTTTGTCGGTGATGAATTAGTGGGGGAGAGGGGTGTGGACTGATTTGCATGTGGATAGGCCAAGTTGGTGGAGTAGGGAATGATTGTATGGGGTTCGGGTTAAGTGGTAACATTTGGGTGTACGGTTTATGTGAATGGTAAGGAAGGTATTGATCCAGCCGAGCTCTTTGAGCTGGAATTTTGATAGGAAGGTGTGTGCGAGCTATGCAATGGCTTGAGGGTCGTTTCCAGTTATGAGACTGTCATTGACATACATGAGGTTTCTCTTCAGTTATTTAACAATATTATTTAATTTGTTATGTTTCATCATTGTTATATCTTTTACTGGATGAATCAGGCGACAGGGCGTCTTAAATTCAGCAAACTTGCAAATCAACCCCAAAACCAATTCGAAGTTCTAAAATTTTTATGTATTAACGAAGAGTTCTATTTTAAATCTTAGTAATTTTGAGATAAAAATACAAACTTACCAATGCTTAGCTCAAATTAATCCCATGTTGCTTAAATTTATTCATTTATGATCTTAAGTATGATTCCAATCAGACTCTTCGATCATTTTTATTTGTTCATTTTAACCCTTCGGTATATTTTTGCAATTTTATCAATCTTATTACATTTCATGTGCATTATAATGTAAATTCATTCAAATTATGGTTGGAGGTTTTAATAAGTAAATTAAATAATTCCAAACAATGATACCCACCAATACTNATTGACTACAAGGCTACAAAGATTTATAACCAATTAAAATATTGATTAATAAAATAGAATAAAAATTATTAAAATAGATTCAAATGATGTTTTAATATAAATAATATTTTTTAAAATTTTGCTCAAACTCTTATTGTTTTATGACTACATGATTAGGGTTGTTCGTGAATAGCTCGTGTTCGGTTCGTTAAGCAAACGAGCCGAACACGAACACACTTTTTGAGCTCGAAATATAAACTAGCCGAACACGAGCTGAGCATGCGTTTACACTCCTAAACCTTAGGTATATTTTTGCAATTTTATCAATCTTATTACATTTCATGTGCATTATAATGTAAATTCATTCAAATTATGGTTGGAGGTTTTAATCAATAAAATAAATAATTCCAAACAATAATACCCACCAATAATCATCCAAACACTTTGAAATTTCAAATTCTCAATAATTTGGAAATTGCATTTATAACCTCTTACATATTTTATTAATTCCCCATTTATATAATCCAATTTTAATTAAAAGAAGTTTAAAGTATAAATATAATAATTACAAAAGTAACCCTCTTGAGAAAAGTTAATTAACCATCATAACTCAAAGTTACTGTCTAATTGAATAAAATGACCACCCATAAGACAATTAATATTTCAAAATTTATTTAATAATTTTCCAAAATATATTTCAATTTCTAGAATTATTTATTTCAATAAATGGAAAATAACAAAAAAATTCAATTAAGATATTAAAACTTTATTCTTGTTTATGAGAAAATTACAGAAATATCATATGGACAAGAGGTTCAATCAAACATAGTTTCCATTTTTTTTTTATATATTATGAAATTTATGAAGTATTGTTTATTTAATAATGTAAAATTTATTTTAATTTATTTATTGATATTACATTTTGTTATTATTTTTTATTAAATTATTCTGGGCTTAATGAGTATAGCAAAATTTATTTCATATTTTTCCGATGCCCCAGGGATTTAAACAATTGAATAGGGAAGTGGTTAAAATATTCATGGAAGGTAATGCAAGTGTTGGAATTGAGAATCAAGCTATGGACATTGGCAATCGAGTATGTCTTGGTTTGGACAAGCTCAATTAAAGGCAGAATTAGGGCTTGGGGTAATGGAATTGGTGTGGGAAGAATGATTGAGCTCTGAGGGATTGATTAGAGGTGAAATTAGCAAGGCTTCGCTAGTGGTTGAGTTAAATTTTTTTTTCATTGAGCCAAAAATGAGCTCCATTTAAAGGCTTGACTAGGGATAGGGATAACATTTTTATTGGTGCAATCAATTTTTCATGGATCAGTGAGGTGGTGCCTAGTCACCTTCAAGAAACCAGTGAGGGTGTATCAAGTGGATAGAGTCTCCAATGAAGACGAGTCGTATGGATTTCGGGTCATGGTTAACTTTGCATTAGGAGCCATCTCAATGGGCTCGCACATGTGCCCACTCCTCCTTGATGTTGGGTTGGTTATGGGATCAGTTAAGGTTATGTGTCAATGAATAGCAAGGCATGTGGGAGGAGGTTATGGCAATGATTGGCTCAACCAAGTGAAGCTTCTAGAGTTGCTTATGTGGGCTCACATGGGGATTGAATTGAGCTATCAATAGTGTAGCTTGGTAAGGTTGAAAATGAATCAACAAAGGATTGGCTCTATGAGGAGCCAAATTGGGTTAGAATGAAGGGCTCTAAGATGCCACAAAATAAGTTTCAAAATTGGTTCAAAATTGGCTTATGGCATTGTTCAAAAAAGATTTAAATTTGGCTTCAATTTGAAATATATGACATCGTGGTTCAAGGCAACATTGAGGTGAGCTTAAGGTTTGAAAAGAGTACCAAAAGAAGGCTCCAAAGTTTGGGTAAGTATTTAAGAAAATCTATCATGTGAGGAGATGTGTGTGTGAGTGAGAATCTTGAATGCTTGTATTTTATTCAGAGAAATTGAAGCTTTATCTATTAGTATTTCATGATAAAAGCAACACCCTTGCTAAGTCATAGTTACAAAACTCTTATTACTAATATCTTAAGAGCCCTATTTTTTCATGGATCATTGATGATGGCTTTATCTTTATGGTATACTTCTAGTTTCTATCTTTATCTTCTAATATTAAAAGTTGTTTTCTTCATACCCATTCATGCTTATTATTTCACCCTCATATGTCATCCTCACTTCTACTTTAGAATCTCATGACTAGGTAAGATACCAAGTTTTGGTAAAATAGATGTAGGAAAGAAAGTGATGGAGAAAAGAAAAATACAAGGAGCCTCAAATGGAAGACAAAGTTAACCCCGTTCAACAATATCATTTACGTCCATGTTCACGCAAATAAGTATTTCACTACCTAATTCATTATATTTTAAGGAATAATAAATGCCCCAATAGCAAATGAGATATTTGGGATTTTTTTTTTTTTTTACTTTTATTTTTCTTAAAACTTATTTGTTTAGGGTACTTATCACATATTTTATTCTTTTTTTTTTAATAAATCAACATATTTTCTTAAAAATCTTAAAATAAACTTTAGATGTTTTGTGTATTTTTATAAACAATTGCAAATTCACAATGGTAGCACACAAGCAACCGTGCCGTTCACCCTTGTCTCCGCCGGATATTGCAGTTAGTCAATATATTTTAGCATTTAATATGCAATAAATATAAAATATAGTTTAATTATATTAATAAATTATATTTCAAATCAAGGCATAAATAGCCTTGGCCCTCACGTTCACAAATAATAATAATAATAATAAATCAAAGCATAAATATATTAAAAATATTAGAAAAAAGGACCATAAATAACCGCATTGTGAAAAAAGTATGATGCTAAACCAAAATCCAATCCAACTACTCATTTAAAGCCCATAGGGCCCTAACGTTTAATAAGCCCATTGTTTCTTAATTAAAATAAAGTTATAATTCTAAATAAAATTAAGCTAAGATTACAATTATTTAAACCGTCAAAATTGAATTTTATTTTAATTTTTTCGATTAAAATAAAATTGAAGAATTCATAAATTCACTTCATGTCCCCACTGTTCTTCGAGCGATTTTTCTGTCCGGAGCCCGGACATGCGGACAACGGACGCGATGCAGCGATACAACAGAGGTCTGAACCTCCACTGTATCGCGTCAATTGTCCGCACGTCCGGATTCCGGACAGAACAATTTGTCCAATCAGCCTATAGCAAAAAAGTTCTAAATTTAAGANTAATAATAATAATAATAATAGATAAAAAAATTATCATACAAATTTAGTTTAATCTCTCAATTTAATTTTTATTTTTATTTGAATATTTTTTTAATAAAATAAAAAAAATCTCCAACAATTTTAAATTCAATAATGTGGCATTTATTCTTATTTTTTGAGAGCCATGGCAATGTAAATTACCTCCATATTGCCAGTGTCATGGTCCCAACTAATGATTGGCTGGCAGCTTGATTAAGACAAATGGAAAGAAAATTCTTTTTGTATGGAGTGGAATGTCAACCAAATTATTAATTTGACATGTAATTATGTTAGTGAGACAGCTCAATTTCTATTACATAAATGACTCATTAGTTAAATTTAATAGAGTTTTAGGCTAGCTAGTTGGTTGATTTACAAGATGATAATATAAATTAAACTTTAAACATATTATAATTCAAAAGATTAAGCTTAATATTATAAAAATTTAGTTTTTTGCACACTCATAATATAATTACTTTTAATAATTTTGTTGAATATCTTTTGTGTGCATGTAATTTNTGGGGGATTAACATACATACCATACAAATGGCATGTATTTACAAATTTAATATCTAAACTTCCATATTCACATTGAATTTTTTGACATCACAAGAAAAAAACATTATTATAATAAACATTTTAACATTTACATGCATAGGTTTTTAATACTAAGATGTTATAAATATAAATATCAAAGTGTATATAAGAAAATGTACCAGTGTTCATCCTGAGAATATCTAACGGTCTAGACGAGTAGAGTATACCGAGAAATGACTCGTCGATAGATGATCGCGAGGCCCACTTATTCCACTGAGTTTAGCTGTTCATGCCAAACCAACAAAGCCAAAGCCGACCGAACCACTAAAGGCTATGAGTCTGAACCATTTAATCAAAATCAAGATAAAGAGGCATTTGATCAGGTTAACCATTTCGAAGAAGCGAATCCAAAGAAGAAATTAATCTCTCAGCATCTCCAATCATACTGGGGACGTTCAAAATTGTCCCCACCTATTATCAAAAGTAAAAAAACTGTACAAAACAACCGATCGACCAGCAATACCCACCACCAAGCCTAGCCGACTGAACAGGTTCTGCCAACCTGAAGCCAATCGAACTCAGTTGATCGAGACATAGAGCATCCAAACGCCAAACTCATGTATGCAAAATATCAATAATATCTTGTATAACTCTCTCTAAAGTAGAGGTAATAATGTAACATCATCATATTGTGCTCTTTCTCTTATACAATTATGAGACAATATCCTTTTTGGCCAATGAGCACTTCACTCTCAAATTAAAACTTAGTAAAAATTCTATTTATTTATCTCATTAATGTGCATGTGATTTATCAAGCAAATAAAAAATTCTCAATATGATTTGAAGTGTGCAATGCAAGTTAAAATATATGACCAAAAACTATGAATAGATAAATTGACTGAGCTTGAAAATATAAAAAAATATATATTTTTTTTAAATTACAAATGAGTATGAAACACTGTCTTATTATATAGGCTTATCTTCTCAATTTAAGTAATTAAAAAAATCATTTTATTTATTTATTTATTTTGCTCCATTTGCTGTGCTCTACATATATATAATAAAATATTAAAATTAAATAAAATCATGCATCACTATTATATTCTCTATTAATAAATTAGTGGGAAGATGTTGAAAGCCAATGGTTCGCAGGCCTTGGATTTTACTGGCCTAAATCGAATCTGAGTCGGGCTAAGGCCAGGACAAAATACCTCATGGCCCATATAACCATTCCATCTGAAAGCAATTAGATAAAAGATGATGAAAGAAAGGTTTACATGTATGCCACATTTTTTCGATGTATTTACATATCTAACCTCTAAACAATGATTTTAATATTTATATCACTTTATCTATGTATGAAAGTTGCATTTCACTTATCTAATGTTAACAATAATGATATTTTTGATACGATGCTAAAAATTAAAATTTTGTAAATGTAATAAATTTAAATTTTGCTGTGAGTTAGATACGTAAATATATAAGAATTGTGTAGTATGTAAGTAAATGTGCCCACACTTAAAATGTAACCAAACACTAGATTATATGTAACTATTCTATAGGGCGATGTAAGCCCCCTCTGGTCATGGGTTCGAATCCCGCCTCTGGTGATTGTTGCCTCAAGGAGAGGGTAATCGAACATTTAGAGACATGGGTTGTCCTCAGACCTGACGGGGGGTTGAGCCGATAGGGTGGGTTGGGGACCTCACGCTATATATAGCTGCTTTTGGTTTTTATTTGTCGCATTTATCTTCATGTGATTTTCTTTGTGGATGGAATCCAATTAGCAGTCATCATCAATAAATCTATATCCATTGAAATGTGATTATGTTGGCTTGTTTAGTTAATCTGACAAATTTAAATAAACGATTTAAAGTTCTATGTATAAATGAAAATATTTGAATATTGATCCATTTGATCATTTTTATTCTTGAAAATATTTTAATATTTTTTTTTAACAAGTTGTTTGTTAAAAAATGTAACAAAATAATTTTTTTCTTTTTTTTATAGATGATTTAACTCAAACCCAACTCAAACAGTAATCAAGTGAACCCAAATTTTGATTGCTTGAATCGGACGAACTAATCTTGTGATTGATTGACATCTAATGTACGTACGTTTCAATCAAATGCCAATGATTCAATTTACTAGTCGTTGAATCCAAATCTGCCCAGTAGACAACACTTAAGGAATAAAGTGTTGGACCAAAGGGAAAGCGATTGAGAGAGGAAAATGAGAGGAAGCCTTCCCCCAACTAAGGAAAAATGTGGTGTTCTTCGAGCTCGTGGGCCCTTGTTAGATCATAAAGCTTGATTTTAAAAGTGCAGAGGGTATTAATGTGGTGTTATTCGGGCTCGTGGGCCCTTGTTAGATCATAAAGCTTGATTTTAAAAGTGCGAGAGAGCAATGNCCCCCCTACATTATAAAGCCCTCCTATTTATAGAAGATAAGATGGGCAAAAAATATTAAAAAAAGTACATATTAGCCCTGCTTTAGAGAGGAGAGTAAGGGCATTTTAGTCTTTTTATCTTTGACTGTCAGATTTACCTCAAGATCTACATAGACTATTTTTGAGTATAAACTAGTGATTATCAACTTTCAAGCCAAAACTCACAACCCTACAAGGCAAAGCCCACACAACAACTTTTAGTTCTAAATTAAAATACAGTTTTGCATTCTAAGCAAATTAACAAAATAAATAATTTAAATCAATTAGTACAAAATAAGGAGTTAAAATTATGTCTAATACTTGACTTTTGCTCTGATTGGGTTAGATTCAAATCACATCACGAAAACAAGTTATAATAGAAATAGCAAATGCAACCAATTCTGCTGAGTAATTAACTTTTAATTAGTTATCTTAATTAAATAATTAGTTATCTTAATTAAGCTGAGTGATTAACTTTTAATTTAAGTTCATGGAGAGAAACCTTCAACNTTCGTTGCTCTGCTCCCGAGGATGTAGGCATCTTTGTCTAACCTCGGTAAATCTCTGCGTTCTTCTGGTTTTATGTCGATTCCTACTTTTCTTCGCCCTAAATTTCACAACATTATTTGAAAAAAATGAAATTCTTTTTTGCAAATAAAATTTAAGCTTTTGGAGATGTTAAAGAGCATAATAAATAATTAGTTATCTTAATGAAGCTGAGTAATTATCTTTTAATTTAAGTTCATGGAGAGAAACCTTCAATGAGAAGGATAATCGAAATAGCAAATGCAGCCAATTCTGACAGCTCGGCTTGAACTGGCCTTCTCCTATCTCCAGCTAGCACAAATTGCCAGCATGTGTAGCCTTATGGGATGTGCTGGAATAATCATCTATTTTGCATTATAATATATGTAATTTAATCATAAATCTCTATCATTAATGANCCAGCTAGCACAAATTGCCAGCATGTGTAGCCTTATGGGATGTGCTGGAATAATCATCTATTTTGCATTAAAATATATGTAATTTAATCATAAATCTCTTTCATTAATGAGGCTTATCAACAAAGTATCATTACTAGGAAAAAATGTGCATTAAATCATAATAAAATGAGTGAAATTATAGCCATGGATTTCAAAAATAAAATCTATCATATCACATGCAAGTTTAACATAGTTAATAGAAGGATAGAAAGATTGGGTTGGGTTGATCAACATGAATAAAATGAAAGGAAAGAAATGGAAACGATCGTCTATCTGTATTGTGGTGACCGCAAAAAGTNTGAAGGATGATGATACATGAAAACACTAAAAACACCAAATAAAATAAAGTAGAATTGTCAAAATGGGCGTAGCAGCAATGAGATACGACAGAAAGTCAAACATACGTAGGCTTCAACTATTTAATAATCAATGAAATGAATCATTATTGTCATTTATTTAGTAATGAAACAAACTCTTTTACCTCATTGTGCACCCCTTATCAATCCAAATGCTAGTATTTGCAATCTTACTTTAATATCAAGAGTAATTATTATAGTATATTCTTTGAAAATATTGTATCATTCACTTCTTTCTAATTGATGTAAAGAAAACTCTTGATTAAACATTATAGAAAAAATACTCATTTTTAGCTGAAAAATTGCCAGCTTCATTAGAAATTACTATTTTAGTCAAATTTCCATTCATAAAACATCAACAAAGTTGTCTAGATGACTAGCATCAAATGAGAAAAAAACTTCTATAAAACTTTCAAGGGATGTGACAAGACATCCATTAAAACGCTCGTTGGAAATCACTAGTGAAATGTGC
>JXCR01046902.1:0-33669 GCA_002079205.1 Phalaenopsis hybrid cultivar | reverse complement strand
TGAACAGCTTGTTATGCACAACATAAATAGCTTTTAAGGATTTAAATAAGGTTAGCCTAGCTCTAGTTGAGATGTTATCTTCCTCTTCAAGTTTAGACAACCTTATTTAACTCTGAGGTCATTTTAGTGTGAGGTAGTGCATAGAGAATTTTGAAATTCAATTTTGCCAACTACCCATTGTCGGCATGGTAGATTTTCTATTAAATGATAAATTAATGCATTATGAACCCTCTTCATTGCCACAATGGTTGTAATTTTTGTTTTTATTTTGCTNAATGATAAATTAATGCATTATGAACCCTCTTCATTGCCACAATGGTTGTAATTTTTGCTTTTATTTTGGTGGTATGCTCCATTCTCTTCTTTGTTTACTTTGATAATCTATAGACTTATAAATCAGGAGGCAGTTCTTGAAAGATGAAACGTTGCATTTATTACCATTCTCGATATAACATAGCTTATAAAATGTCAGACTCACCCTTCACTCACTGAAAAAGCTAATTTTTAATTTAAATTCAATTTTATTTTGTGCTAGTGAAATATTTTTATTTTAAACAATAACATGCACTCATACCTTAGGATAAAAAATCATCTCTCAAGACCTAAGAACTTTTCTTGAGAAGATTTTTATTCTCTTATTCGGAGCAACATTTCTTGAGAAAGATTACATAATCCTCTCAAAATATCAATCGAGTAGAGCCAACACTCACATAATGCTAGTCTTGGCTCCTAAAATATTTTCTCAAGACTTATAATATATCAGATCATATTATTTTTTTGCAATGAAATAAAAGATTGGCAATCATATTAAAAGTAAACGTTCTTTCATTTATGTCAAAATATGGGCTACATGTACTTTCACATAGCTTTTTTTGTGACCTATTTGTTTTACTTTCACTATTGCTCCTCTGGGCAGTCATCATATCTAACATATTCATGCTTGCCTTATTGAGGGACCTGTCGAGGTCATTGTTAGTCTCCTTGAGTTAGAGGTGGCTCAAACGTGCTTAGTGATTCTATTTTTCTTGACATAACTGTTGACCTCATTTTTAGTGAGGTCTAGTATTCCTCTTAGGGTTTAGGATCTAGCCTTAGGGATCTCTCTTCGACTATCTTAGAACCTTAGAAATTGTACCCGCCTCGTTTTAGAAATTCAACCCACTTCTGTACTCTTTTGTGGTTTTGCGTGTGTGGTATCGACTTCTAGCACTTAAAATGATGAAACCAACATGAAGAAACCAAAAAGGGATTCCTGTAGGACCTTTTAAGCCTTCAGGTGGCCTTCTGCACAATTCGCACTCTTCGCGCACAAAACTTCGCAATTCGGAGAGTCGACACGTCCGATCGCCACAATTCACATCGCTTGCACCATTACCTGCCAAAGGCTCGAATAAACTTTTTGAGACGATCAATTGCGGGTCAAATTTTTGTGAGNTCTCGGTCTCGAGCCGAGCGAGCTCTTCCTCCTCCACGCGAGAGAAAGTTGACTTCTCATCCGTCCTTGCCCAACACCTTCTGCCCGCGGCCCTCCTTCTCGAAACCGTGCCAGTCTCCCCGAGCTGTGGTTTTTCTTTTCGTGGTAGTTTGACTCTGGGAAGCTTGTTCCTTGGTACACTTGAATGGCAAATTCTCTTTTCTTCCCGATACTTTCCTCGCTGCTATTGGGCTGGTCGCTCGGTCCGAGATGTTTCGGTAGCTTCGCCTTCTGTGAGCAGGGAGCGCGTCCTTTTTTTCTTTAGCCCGATTCAAGTGTCGGGGGTCGATGGTGTGATCTCCTTTCTCTTCTCCTCTCTTCTCTGCCTATAAACATAGCTTCTTTTGGAATTTTGGGGTTGTTGAAAGTTTACAAAAAAAATGAGAGTAGAAATTTTAGCTGTGAGGAGATTGGAAAGGGGATTTCTTTGAGAGCTTTTCCTTGAGGTAGTTTCTTGTGTTGCGGTGCTTTACATTGGTATCAAAGGAAGGTACTCTTCTCCCCCCTTTCTTTCAGTGCCTCGTTGCCTTTCGGTTTTCCTCTCTGCCAAGTCTTTGAGCATGGCTCTGTTGGATGGTACAACATGCTAGTTTACTTTACTTTCATATATTTTTGAGATATTCACTTTAAGAGCATGTGAAAGATAGAAATATGAGCATGTTTCAGGAGTTCGATTTGATTACTCGCTTAGAATGGTGGAAATATAGCATGACATAAGTGTTCTTCTCTCTACTTGCTTGAGATGAAACAGTGGCATAGTTCTATTATTGTGAATAGGAAGCTTGAAACATGGTTTTGAAATAATTCTAGCTCCTCTTGCAAGCATGTTGGGATATGAATTATGAAGCTTTTCATCTATTTTTTATTTAGCATGAGATATGCGAGAGGTTATTTGGCCTTTCATGCATGTTGGGGTTTCGGCTTTGGCATCTTATGACTTGCTCTTACTTAAAATGAATGCTAGAGAGTTCACTCTACTTTTTATACATATGTGGGGCTCGGTTTAGCTCCTCATGAGGCATCTCCCCTGTTCAATTATCTGTTGGAATTGTTTCATGCTTGGAATATTTAGATATGCAGGCGATTCCTTGGTTTGGAGGCTTGGTTTTGGCTTGAAATGGCTAGAACTTTAATTTTTATGGAAACCTGAATTTTAATATTGCTGGACTTGGCTTTTGGTTCTTGTTGAACTCTGTTTTGGCTTTTGGTTCCTGTTGAGCTCTGTTTCGGCTTTTGGTTCTTGTTGGGCTCGATTTTGGCTGGGTTTGGAGTCTTGGTTTTGGAATTGAAATGAATAAGAGCTCTGTCCTTTATGGAGGCCCCCGTTGGGCTCGGTTTTGGCCCCTGCTGGGCTCGGTTTTGGCCCCTGTTGGGCTCGGTTTTGGTATCCCACCGGTGTCTTGACTCAAATATACGTGTGGTGGATGAATTTATGTTGATTCGCAATAATTTTGTAGTTGTTCTTGTGTAAGGCATGTGTCGTTTCTATATTTTGATGTCTCAGGGGTATGAAAATGTTTTCTTTCGATTATTTTTTTTGTAACCTGAATTCGAACCTTAGCTGCGGCTTGATTTTGGCTTGGTTTTGGCTTGAAATGGCTAGAACTTTATTTTTTTATGGAGGCCTGGATTTTGCTATTGCTGGGCTTGGTTTTGGTCCTTGTTGGGCTCGGTTTAAGGCTGACTTGGGGTGTGGCTTTGTTTGTTTTGGCCCTTGCTAGGCTCGGTTTTGGATTGTGGTGATTATATTTTGGCCATTTGATGGTTGCGGTTTTAGACCTTGTTGGGCTTGATCTTATCTTTGGGATGGCCCTGTTTGAGCTTGCGGTGTGGTTCAGCTTTGATCTTGCCAGATTTTAATTTGGGGTGATGTGTGCCTTGGTTTGGGAGTTCGGTTGACTCTCTTTGCCTCCCCTTTTGGTCCTTACCCGTGAGGCCTATTGGAAGTCGTTGGGTGTGATTTGGTCATTCTTGCTAAACTTGATTGGCTTGAATGTTATTGGTGGATTAAGTTTGTCATCCCAAAAATTATATTCACTTTAGTTATCCTCTTATGTTTGCTAAGAAGGCATAGTAGCTATTGATGGTTCTTTTGATTGCTGTAGTCGTGGGCCTTACTTGTGCCTTGGGTTGCCTCTGGTCGTGGGCTTTAGCAGCTGCTTTTTGCTGCCTTAAACCGTGAGCTTTAACAGTTCTTTTCTGGGCCCTTTGTTGTCTTAACCGTAAGCCTTACTTGTTATCTCTTGGGCAGCCTTTGGTTATGGGTCTTGGCAGCTGTCCCTTGCTTTAGCTGTGAACCTCTTTTGTCCCCGTTCCTTGCTTTGGTTGAGAGCCTTGGTGGCTGCTTCCTCCTCTCTACTGACCCTGGCCGTGAGCATTTATGTGGCTTTATGGGAAGATTTCGTTCTTATTTAATGTATGAGGTTATCCATTAATTTGAAAGTTGGAGAATTTTGATTTTAGTATGAGTTTGGAAATATCGATGGTGGTTTCCTCGAGGTCACTTTCTTTTGAAGTTTGGGAGACTTTAAACCTCATTTTGAAAAAGCATTTGGTGGACTTGATTAATCCTATGTCTTTGGGGTTTGGGAAAATTAGCGCGAGCTTGTCCTTTATGTTTGTTAGGAAAGACCTTGGGCCCTACTTTTCTAGGTCTTTTCGATACGAGTTTTGAGAATTGATCCAATCTCCTTTTCGGTGTTTTAGATGGATCGGTGCCTCCTCTCTCTCACCCCATTTTTGTTCTTTTCTTTTCTTGCTTCTTGGTTCGGTTTCCGATGCTTATGCCCGATGCATAAGTGTCCACGTATAGCCTTTTGNTGATGATAAAGGCACACCGAAGATAGAGCAGAAAGATGTCCTATCCTATAACATCAAGATCCAGGTATTTGATGAAAAATAGAATAACGGTATCCTTCACCGACATAAGTCTAACGGTAGTCGGCTCGAACCTCCTCAGGTTGTTGGCAGTCTTATGCCTGACAGCGTAATCGACTCGTGGACAACAAAAATTTCTAAAAAAAAAAAAGAGATAAGTTTTGATAAACTATTTTCAAATAAAAACATACTTTTCTACGAAACAAAAATTGATAACTCTTCTTTGCATGTTTAAAATATGTGTGCATGTTTAAAACATAAAACGTATTTTAAAGCTGATTGTCCACCTGATGAATACCTGTTTAGGCTGGGAAATAGCCCTCTAAGTGAGGTTCAAGACACACTTCTAGACGAGTGACGGTTTCTATACATTCGGGTGACCGAGTAGCCTTCGTGGACCCTCGAGTATAAATACATAGGTGAGCCTAGCCCCATACGAGTGCTTGCGGTCCCCCTCATCCGAACTTTTCTTTATTTTATTTTATCGAAGTTTTGGGGCAGGGCACTCGTGTTACTCTTCCTTTCTTTCGGGATTTCTCTAGGATTTTTGAGGATTTTCTTTTACTTGAGTCTCTTCTCGTTGATTTTCTTGAGTTTTCCATTTTTTTTTCCTCGGATTTCTTGGATGACGTTTTCTTCCGGACTTTGCTTTTGAGATGCATTTAAGTTTGTTATACTTAAGGAACATCGGATCTTACGGGCGTACAGGTTTGTTTTACATTTTTCAGTACTTTATTTTTCTACACTTTATTTTTCTGCTTTTATCTGCTACTGGACTGTATAAGCATGTCATATTATTCCTGCTTTCTACCTACTACTGCTCTTCCTGTACAACATGATTATGTCATTTCTGCTTCTACCTGCTACTGTACTGTACAGCATGTTATATTATTCCTGTTGCTACCTGCCACCGTACTGTACAACATGTTATACTATTCATATTGCTACTTGCTATTGTTTCATATGCATCCTACTGTTTGCCCTGTACTGCACACTTTATATTATACAGCTTTAAGCACGTTTCCTTTTTATATAGGATGTTTAGTAAACTTTCACCGTAGGATTGTTTGATTTAACATCGTAACTGGACACCCTAGAAAACTTAAACTCGTCACGTCGGTGAGCTTGGAGCTAGTGCGGTGGGCAGCACGACCATCTTCAACAGCAAAACCTGTCTTCCTTAGTAAAATCATTCATTTCCTAGAAATTGAACAATAATCCATAAGATTTCGAGGTTGTTTGCCTAGCGCAACATAAATCCTCCACCTTTTCCTTAGGCATTCGTATAGCTCTGCTGTACGATTTAAGCCCTAACTCGTTCTAGGTTCCGGGGTCGTCGTCCGATATGACGTAAACCCTCATATCTTCCAGGCGATTTGTGTGGCAATGCCACGCAAATATAAGCTCTAATTAAATAAAATTGACAGGATGAAACACTTTAATAATTTCTTCTCGAAACTGAAGCCAAATTATAGGATAGACTGGGAAGTCACTGAGGTTCTCCTCAGGATCTATGACCTCCCCTAGTTTCTCTTCATTTAGATTCCTCAACATTGTTCTAGGTTCGAGCATTTCCCCTTTCACACTTCTTCGTCTGATTTCGTTGAAAAGTCTCATCCTTTTGACTTCCTTCAAGATAGTATTCCTTGATTTTTTATCGAGAGTTTTCTTAGGTGACTTCGGTCATTTAAGATGTAATTAACTATGGGGTGCTTGCCCTTATAGGAAGCTTTTTCGAACCCAGCCTAAAATAAACCCTATTTAATTCTTTGTATTAAATAGAGGAACTTGTCGGCAAATAAAACGGTTTCGCAGACTAAACAGATGTCATATATTTCTTAATTTATTTGATCGAGCCTCATCCTCAAGTCTTGTGTTTATCCCACGGGATAGATAGAGGATTTGAGGTAGAGCGCTCTTTCATTTAAACTGTGAAAAATATGAGGTCAGTTTGATTCCATATTTTTCTAAAATTATATATGTATGTAAATTAAATGTCCTTCCGAAGCGGGCGACGGGACTTCACTTCCAGCGACCGATAACTTCTTACAGACAACTTTTGAATATATCACGCACAAAAGAAAAGACCCACCAAATCTTTTTTAACTTCCCCCCTTTTTTTTAGCGCCGACAATAACATACCTTGACACATAAATCCTAGTGTCATTCAAGATATTTGCAATGAGTTCCAAGATTGCTGGATCTAAAAAATTGCTTGAGTTCAAATGCTTGAGCTGAGTCATCATAAAAATCATCTGTTCAGTTT
Source organism: Phalaenopsis hybrid cultivar (assembly GCA_002079205.1). Taxonomy (NCBI): domain Eukaryota; kingdom Viridiplantae; phylum Streptophyta; class Magnoliopsida; order Asparagales; family Orchidaceae; genus Phalaenopsis; species Phalaenopsis hybrid cultivar. The sequence continues at coordinate 27,052 of JXCR01046902.1, read as the reverse complement.
ACTTGGACTTTACCTTGTTAAAGTAGTCAGGTTGCTTAGGATTGTTCGGTCAGTGTCTCAACACCTATTCCAAGGCCATGACAATATGACTCCTAACTTCTATAACACAACCTTTCAATAATTCAGTGGTGTACCCTCCAAATCTTTAGGCAATATATGTTATTTCTTTAATCACTCGCAGCCTTTATATCTTGGATTAGAGGCTTTGTTTTTTGAGGAAGCAGTTCCCCTTTACTCGGAGGGTGTACCTCCATCCCCAAAAACTTGTTCTTTGTTTATCGTCTCTATTTTCAGAACAAAACCCTCTAATGTTTCTCGTTTGTTGATCTCCAATTGAGCAACTTCAACTCCAATACTAACTTCATTTGTAGTGGGTTCCATTATCACTGGATCGAGACCCCTCCAAAAGTACAATAATAATTTTTTTTTTTTTTTTCATGACACTCTTCTTTAATATAAAATCAGAACACCTTTAAGAGAATTAGACCAATAGTTTTCATTGCCGTGGTTTCTTTTGTTAGTGCCTTTGTCGCATCACCCAGAGACACTTCACTTACCGCATTGCTTGTATGGGCATTCATGGAACAACCTCAATAGTTTTTTTTGTTGAGGGAGTGTTTGCTTGTGTTTTTATCTTTAACTCTTGATGTAATCTAGAACAAAATGACATGAAATTTCAAGGTTTCAACGAATGAAAGCCAAGGAACATAGGAAGCAATCATTGCCTGATGAATTATTTACATTTTGAAACCCTATTTGCTTTATTTTATAACATTTCAAAATGGGAGAAAATTGCAATCCTTGAAAATCATAATATCTAACATGTGGAAAACGTGCATCCATAAAAATTTAAATTTTTATGATAAACTCAAGATGTATCCGGAGCTTCCTCGTAGATGTCTTCAAGAAAGTCCTTAAATGTCTTCTTAGGAACATCCTTGGCAAATATTGAAGAAATCTCTTTGAGAGGCATTCAGCTCTAGAACTACTCATGACATCTTAAGAATGCTTTGGGCCATTCTTAGAGTATGCACTTTTCAATCCTATAGTAATTAATACTACATAATAAATGATTAAACAATAAATACATAACAGTGATCATGTGTTTCGATGTTCCTTTGGTTGTATTTCTTCATTTCTATGATCACCCATTTGTTACCATCAGGGTTTACCTATGTTTGTACGAATTATCATAATTTGTCTCAAACTCAAACAACAATCATCATAATTGTGGGTATATCTAAGATACACATCTATAAATACTGATCCTTCTGCAATGAAAATGAGTTTTTGCCTCTAGGAACAATAGGCATGCCAGGGAGGAATAATTTTTTCAGTTTGGACTGCACTTGTTGCTTTCTAGTTGCTCTTGTTGTTGCTCAAAGCTCATTCCCTTTCTTCATTCTAATTTAAACTTCTAAAAACTTCTTTTTTTATGGTGTGCTTATTGTTGGTACTTCAATCTCTTCACTATAACTTCGCTGGTAGTCTATTTTCCTCTTTATGTGAGCCCCGCCGAATGAAATTCTCTTTATATTTCTAAAAAAGTATAATAAAACTCCTGGACTTATCATATTGTAGATCTATATTTATGATTGAACCTCTTCAAAATATTTATGTTCTCCATATTTAAATCTCTAAGACGCAACCCATTTGCCAAGCAGATTACGCTGATGTGTCTAAAGCGTCACAATTATCAAGAAATACAACATAAGATGGTGGACACCGCTTATGTTGGACACCGGATATGATGTTGCACAAATTATATTTGAAATACCTCTATTATGACCAAAAGGACTTGAACGTCACCCATTTTCAAAGCAGACTACGTCAACACATCTGGAATATAAAAAAAACTAGAAATGATACTTATATTGTTTGGCCCATACAAGTGATACCTAATATATATAATATATATATATATATGTATTACAGTTATGAAAACATAAAATTCTAGGTGTGCTAATGAGGAGGATTTATGAAAACAGATCAATATTCAATCCACGTATTTTAAAAATATATAAATTGATATAATTTTAATTTTTGTGTTAATATTAATATTATTGTTATAAAAAGAGCAACTTTTTACCAATATTAATTCCTCTTATCCTGCCATCTGCCTTATCGTGAATCCTTTGCGTGCTAGTTGTACCATCCGAACTGCTCGCGCCTCATAAAAGAAAAATACTCTCGCTCACTTCCTCTCTCTATCTCTACCGCTTTCTTTTTCTTCTTTCTAAAAAGTGGAAAAGATTGTCTCCTGCTCTTTTTCTCTCTTTTTTCTCTTTGCATATGTTATGGAAATAATAAATCTAATGGTTGTATATTATGAAGCTTGATCATAGGAAACCAATTAAATGTATTTTCTATATTAGGTAACCTAATTAGAGGATTTTTCCTCTCTTAGAGATATTCTTAATCTATAGAGATTGGAGTGTATATAATTATGTATCATATATTTTCAATTGAGGAATAAGAAAGAAAGAGTTGTTCTCTTTTACAATATCTTCAGAGAAAAAGATAGCAAAAATTCAAAAAAAATTTAAAAAGAAAATGAAAAAAAAAGTATTGGCTTCAACAGATGGGTAATTTATGCTTGTGTGGATCTCCTCAACAGAAGGATTGACATATTTCCTAATTGGTTTCGAGGTGGGGTTGTTTGAGTTAGCCATCTCAACAAGAGGTTCAAACAACAAGTGTGATCCTTTAAGGGGTTTTAGACAACATTAATTTGACTGAGTTTATTTAAGAACCAAAGAGCAGATTGAGGGGTAGAGAGACAGATGATTAGGGATGGAGTAGGATGCCCAAACTCTAAAATGCAAAAAAAAGTAAAAAAAAAAATTTGTTGTTTAACCAAATATAGTAATTCTCGCAGGACTGAAAAAAAAAAAGTTGCACTCATAAAAAGAAAAGAAAAAGAGAACCTGGAGAAGAAGCTTGAGGTTAAACACATTTAAAGTCAAAAGTTGGTCTTCTAAACTTATCCCTATGTTAAATGTTTTACCTGCACTCTTAGTATAATCCTTTGGAACTTTATAAAGGCATAACAATTAAGCAAAAAAACCATTGGTAAAATAACAGGTAAGGGTTTTAAAGTTGTCTGGGAAAAGTAAGACGGATTTTAGTTTCACCAATTTAAATAATTAAAGAATTTTTATGTTTGGTAAAAGGTAAAACATGATGAGTATAAAGTGTGATCATGCAAGGAAATTGTAATTTAGTGGTGGAAATTACAGTACTTTAATGAAACTCTCTTTTTCATCATTATTAGATTAAGTCTCATAAGATAAAAGCAAATCTATTGATCTGTGTACGTCAAAAAGATTACTTGAGAGCAAGTAATATACTAGTTTGGGGGATTTGATATAAGTTAAATATGTGATATTTTTATGGCACATTTCCCTATGCTTTTACATCATTTCTACTAATATCATGCTTGAGAAGGGTATTTTTGTCTTGGTTGTGCAGGAGAAAGGATGGATGTGAAATTGGAGCGAAAAAAAGCAGAATATAGCACAATACAGAGGTTCTAGACTAACGCACCCACGCCGCACATACGGTGCACCCGCTTTAATCCCGGCGCACCCACGCCTTGTTTAGCACACTCGCTCCAAATGTAAAGCACCCGCTCTGTCCCCAGCGCGCCTGCACACTTCTCTCTGCCCAACACACGGCACACCCACATCGGAATTGCGGCGCAGCTTCGCCCAATCTGCTGAAACTTATTTGGAAAAAATTTTCTTGCTCGTGTCAAGCACTATCTATATATATTCTCTTGAGGACTGATTTATGAGATCTTGGGTGGCTGTAGGATGTAAGAGAGGTGAGATTTTGATTAGGGAGAGTTCTCTCCTTTTGTTTCTCCCCTTTGTTTGGATTAAAACCTAAAGGGGTGATTTCTTCTTTCGAGTCCTTGAGTGTTTTTTGAGAGATTTGTGTTTGAGAGAGAAAGGTGCTATTTGTGTGAAGAACAAAGCCTTTGTTGTAAGTTTAATTTTTGTTTATCTCTTGCAATGAAGATCTGCATGGATTTTGTGCCTGTGTCTTTCTTGAACATGCATTGCTAAACTCTTTTTCGTGTCTCTTTCTAGGGTAGTGCTTTTCATCATGGTTTTCTGAGATATTTTTCCCGTAATATTTTATTGTGTTTTAATGTCCTATGTTGTTGGTTAACCTAAGAACCTAATTTATTCCTAGTCTGGCCAACTAGGATGTTAAAATATTTCATGAAGTTATGACTTCTAACCGTTGCGTAGTGGAAATGAATGGTTAACCACAGAATTCCGAGAAAATTGACATATTTCAGGGGAATTCTGTAATCATTCGAGGTGATCGGAAAAATTATGCGGAATGCCATGAGGATTGAGGAAACCTCGACTTAATGGTTTCTTAGTTTCTTTGGGCCTAAACATAGCCATAAGGAGTAACATATCCTCGATTGACAACAATTACGTAGGAAAACATTTAGGAAAGCCACGATCACCATGATCCATGAATCACAGAGGCACGAGCCTTATAAATCTTGGAGGAACCATTGAGATTTTTCCAGTTTCCTCTGTTTCTTTTGTCCGCAATCTATTCTTTTTTTCTTAGGATTAGGATTTAAAATCTTCTTTGTGAAATTGCCAAACTAGGTTCATCGGATTTGTAAACCAAATACTTTTCTTCTGAAATAATTGCTACACTTTCCCTGTTGGTTTGATATGTGGTACTCTTTAAACGCATTATTTGACACGTATACTTGCGTTGTGCAGCCGACTTACTTTGTGGTAAGTTTTGGCGCGTCACACAATCAAAATACAAAATTTATATTGAAAAAACCCGTAATCGAGAAAAAAATCACCGGAAAGTTGGAGCAAAACTTCATTGATTCAAAGGTGATTGACGATTAAGCCGAATACAAAACATCTTGATTTCTTTTTTAATTTCTCTCCCTCCCCAAAAAATCTCATCAACTCGTGAAATACCATGAGTATTTATAAAGTTACAAAAGAATATATTTTGCAACAAATATATTTGGTATTAAATATATTAAAAAATAAATATATTTGAAAACAAATATATTAAACAATAAATATATTTGACAAAAAATTTTAAGGCATTAATTTATAAAAATATTATAATTCAATCAATCGGTATAATAATGTCATAAAAAGAATGGGAAAGGAAATCATCATTCTTCTCCTTGATCATCTCAAGTTTAGTGATGATGCTCTTGCATTCGGTGACGTGAGTGTTCATATTCGAGCCTTCTACCATGCGGTGGGAGTATAATTTTTGTTTCAAGTACAACTTTGTTATGAGACTCTTTCCAATACATAATGACTCCAATTGTCACCATAGTTTGGCGACTACGCTCTCTTTTAATCGGTCCCGCAAGATCTCATTTGATAGATGTAGACGAATATGAGATTTTGCTTTTTTGTCCATCTGAAACTTCTCTTCAGCTGATAATTTTTCCGGCATCTCTCTTTCTTCTGTTCTAGATCCAACTGAATCAAGATATCTCTCATTTGACTTGTCACAAAGCAAAACGAGTAGACCGTTCTAGTTTCTTGATGTCGTACTTCATTGTCGCCATCTCTAAGAAGAAAGAGAAATAATATTTCGAGAAATCAATGATGAGCACGATCAATCTTACTAGCGACGAAAGTTGCTTGATTCAATTACACTCATTGTGTGCAATGTTTTCAACACTAGAGATTAGCTGTTTAAGTGAAATTATTAGGAGGTGATTTAAAATCACTCTTGAAGAAAGTTTAATTGTATTTCTGATAGAATATGAATAATTGTGAGTTGACTCACATCTATAAAGGTTGGAAATGAGCTTCAATAATGAGAATTTGGAAGATATCTTCAGTTTTACATTTTACAACTCATAACAATTAAATAGATACAAAACTAATGAAATCATGACTTAAAGTATTACTTTTTTATATTTAAAATAAGAAATTATAGAACTATGGGGAGAATGGGTAAAAAATTAAATCTGCACACAATAGCTGTGTTAACAAATAGTGAGTTCTGCAAATCAAAAAAAATGGTTTATGTAATGAAATTGACCTCCCAAATATCTAAATATATCTCTGTAGGATATTACTTCGCATAAAATGGTTCATTTTCTGTCTTTTGACTGCTTATTTCTATTGAAATCTTCAGGTTTCTGCATGTTTCAACTTGGGGAAACTGAATGAATTTCCTAAGCTGACGGCTGAGAGTTCTTGGAGTTGTGGCATATGATATTGCTGATGAAGATGAAGAAGAAGATTTTCCTGGAGATTTGTGTTTTTGTTTTGTAGATTTTTTTTTTTTTTTGAAATATTTTAATCAGCATTGTCCAAAATAAGATAATTTTTTAGAATAATGAGCATGAAATCATATTATAAAACCAAAATCTAATAGAAATATTGATCGAATTTGAAGATTGTTTAATAATTATGCAAAGATAATGCAACCACTATTAAGTGATTGTTAGAGCATTATTTAAAAAGCTTTTCATGATAATTTGATTTTTGTTGGATTGTTGGTTTAATATAGTTTGTTTTTTAATTTAAAAAATTAGTCAATTATTCTTTAAGATGCTTTGAACGTTGATCGAACATTGTTTGGGTAAGATTTAATCACTATTTAGAAATAGTTTAATCATTGTTTAAATATGATATGATTTTTATTTAAATAATATTTGAAGATGCATTGAACATGATTCAATCATTTTTTTTTTTACTCTTTTGAAATTAAATTAGGCTAGTTTGTGGTAGCGTTTTAGTTGCGATGCGGTGGGAAAACATAGAAGTTGGTGTTTGGAAAAAAAGTTGTGTTTTGTTCGATTAATAATATCTCGGTTGCCCTCGACGTAGCACTGCGTTTCGTTCACATTATATCTTTGTTGTTCAATCCCCTACCCTAACTTCTCCTCTCCTCTCTTTCGCGCTTCGACCCCACGCTTGGTTCTGCCCTAGCTCCTCTCCCCCTAACTGGTTTTTCGGGTTTTGGTGACATTTCTCTTCTCCTACCTTCTTACCTTCTCTATGAATACTCCGCTCTGATGGAATTCTCTCATTGGTAATCTCTACCCTACACTATTGGCATTAAAATTAGTTTATAGTTTGAAGATTTGCCATTTATGTCTTGCTTCTTGCGGTACATGATTTAGTTTTTTGTGGCTTTTAATTTTTTTTTGTTGTGACCTGTGCGGCCTTCTTGTGATTTCTTAGCCTTTACTCTCAATAATTTTTTTTGAGATAATTATATGCAATTGTGTGTTGTTTACAAATCAGATTCATATATTGAATTTTTTTTTTTTTTGGATAATTAGGGTGGCTTGCTCAGTTGGGCTCTTCTCTCTAATTTATTTTTCGGATAATTATATACAAAGCACAAGAAACATTGTTATTTACAAATCAATTCCCGTAGGTGACTTTTTGAACTATGAATTTAATGCATTTATGCATGCAACAATCATCGGACGTGAATTTGATAAAAATGAAAAATGTGGTTTGGGGTTTTATCATGACCTTTGATATTTGATTGAGAATTTGAAAGATGGATGAAAGACAGTGTTTGCTTTATTGGTGATTTGCCCTCTTTGTTGGAGGAATGATATGTTATGTCGGTGGTGATGTTTGTACCACGGTGATATGTGTTGGTGGTGATGTTGCACCATGGTGGTGTGTTGATGTTAGGGTGGTGTGTTGATGTTGGGGATGGTGCTATTAGTGCTGATGTGGGTGCTTGTGGTACTGCTGGTGGTGTTCTTAGTGATGTGTATAGATGTTAGGGGTGGTTCTTCAGTGTCATGGTGATGGTGTTGTTGGTTGTGTGTGTAGATGTTAGGTGTGGGTTTTCAGTGTCATGACTGTGATACACTTGGTGGTGTGTGTAGATGTTGGGGGTGATTCTTAAGTATCATGGTGGTGGTCCTCTTAGTGGTGTGTGTAGATGCTAGGGGTGGTTCTTCACTGTCATCGTAGTGATGTATGTGGATGTTTGGGGGTGGTTCTTCAGTGTCATAGTGGTGGTGTTGTTGATGCTGTATGTAGATATTGGGGGCCGTCCTTCATTGTCTCGGCAGTGGTGCTTTTGATGGTATGTGTAGATGTTGGGGTAGGTTCTTCAAGGTCACGTCGGTGGTGCGGTTGATGGTGTGTGTAGATGTTGGGGGTGGTTTTTCAGTGCATGACACTGGTGTTTTTGGTGGTGTATGTTGATGTTGGGGGTGGCGCTGTTAGTGGTAGTGTGGGTGTTCGTGGTTTGCTGTGATGTTTCCTTTTAGTTGGCTTTTTGAGTTATGATATATTAAATGACACTTTATTTTTCCTCTACTATACATTTTTGTTGCTTGATTATTTTTCATGCCAGTATCATAATAATAAAGGTAAAAGAAACTGGGTCGTCTGCCATGTGGGATAAAGATCTCAAAATAATATTTTGTGATCTCTGTCTTAAAGAAGTGGAGTTAGGAAATAGGCCAACAAATTTATTTATCGCTTGGGGTAGGAAAGAGATGTTTACCAAGAAACACTCATCTTTACGTGATATCATTGAAAGAACACTTAGAGTTTTAAAGAAAAAAATGGGGCATACTGTGGGATATGTTGGTATATATGTTTTCTAATCAAGTGTAGATTGTGGTTGTCACAATAGCTTTACCCAACTATATTCGGTAGCATCCTTTGTAGCGATATGAACTTCAATAGGGCTGATGAAGATCATTCACATGTCCTTGTTGAAGTATATGAATATCACATATGATAATCTTTATCACAGACTGAAGTGATTTTCTTGAGACTTGCACTTAGGATGGGGAAGATGCAAGGGAAATTAAAGAATTGAGGAAGTAAATTATAGATGCCATTGTTGGTGGTTAAATGGAGTGGTTGTGTTTTTTTTTGTGTTACTTTATTTGTAATTTGTTATGCAAATGTTTATTGTTTATTGTATTAATCATTTATGTAATGATGGATTTTCTTAATCTCAATGTTATTTTCAGTTCTTTTGTGTGTGTTTCTTCACACTTAGATGGCCTATGAGTCAATCGTGCGTATAATCTGTAATGTAAATTTTTATTACATATTTTATCTTTTGTTTTGGGGGTTTATGATGAGTTATTCGACCTTATGGGTTCTTCTTACTGATATATATTGCTATTAGTTCTTGATACATGTGAATTCACGTTGAAAACAACCAAGTTTCTCTTTTTTTTTTAGTGTTATGACTTTTGAGGTTCTTCTGGATGGATTTTTGTGATATGAATATGTGGAAAATGTGAAAGTTGGGTATTATGTCGTTTAAATGAAACTAAGAATTCTTTTTTTTAATAAGGTTCGTTGTCTTATTGCAGTGACATATTCGTCGGTTTATAGTATGTTTTCTGAGACCTCACAATTTCATAAACTTAAATTGATTACTTCGAATATTCTTTATTGCTAATGTTGCATCTAAGGGCTTATGCATTGTGGTTTTAAACTTTCAAAGAAAAAATAAGCTCAATGACTTTCGATACTTCTAAAGCATCGTACTACTACGGTGGACTATAATGTCCTCTGCTTACTCCGCGATGATCACATAACTATAAGAGACAGTTTTACCGGTGTCCAAAGAAAATAACAAAGAACTATGACTTTTATAGATGGGTGTGGAGAGTTTTGTTGGATGATGGATTATCTCGTGACATTAACAAACTATATTTTAAAAATATTATTATCATATTGTTATTTATTATTATTATTTTTTTATTTTGATTGTCGTGTTACTCACTATTTTGTGAGGTGTCCTTTTTTATTTTGTAATATTCCAGCTGGACATTTGTTTTCAAGTATGGAATGTGCTAGCACGATTTGTTTTATTATAAATAATACCATAGTATAGGGGCTAAAAGATCATTTGTTCATAAAACAGTTGCAACACAACAACTTTAAAACTGCAAAAATAAACATACAGCAGCTCATCCGCAGTAGCTTCCTGCTACAGCTATTGCATAAGAGCTGCCCCAAAAAGACCCTTATTTGAGGTGTACGATTATGGTTTGATTATACTAGTTGAGATGTATAGTCTTCAAGTTGTATATCGAGTTATGGTGTTGTGAAAACATTCATCAGACAATTTGAGACTAATGACCTTGCTTTAAATATTGATGGATTTCTTTTTAATCAATTATTTAAATATTTTAAAATGTCATTTTTTTATGCCATGTTTATTAATTATTATTGCTTATGATTATTAATTATTATTGCTTATGATTGATAATATTAAGAATTAGAATTACAATATCATGTTCAACATTAGAGGAAATAACACTAAATTTTGAATCACAAAGTTAATTTTGATTTTTGTGCTAAATTTAATAAATTGCATTTGACAGTGAGTTACAACAAATGATTGGAACTAAGTTTGCTAGATAATTACTTGGGTGTGGATAAAAACTTAAATATATCAATGCAATAGAAGTTTTTTTTAAGTGTATTTACATAGATGATGTGTGAAAGTTCAAGCTTTTTTGTTGTTGATATCTTCTTAATCATGAGAAAGCCAATATTATCTTAACATGCATGTTTTATATTGGTAAAGATGAAGATGCATTTTTTATACCCACAGGATAGGAAAGCATGAAAGAAAATACTAATGAGACGGAAAAGGAATAGTGTGAGTTCATGAGCCCAATAATTCAATGCTAATGCATATCTAGTTATAATGTTTAGTGTTGAACATTCTTCATCAAGACAATGACTTTAAAGTGCACTAGAGTTGAGAAAATGTTGATTTGAGTTTTTTGGGGATAAAGCATCTTAGATTTTTAGACAAAAGAACAACAAAGTTTTTATGCAAAAGAATTCTTTGATATTGATTGTGAATAAAGATATGAGTATTTTTTTCCAGCACTAGTTTGCAATTTTCCAAATTTATTTCACAGGCTTTTTTTTTCTTTGTGATTTTTCATGCTATGTTAGTGCATACAACTAATGAGAAGTACATCAAGGAGTCTATTATGCATACTATTGCTTATCCCATCTCATATTGAGCTATTAATAGAGTAAACAACCCATTTTTTTATAAATGACTTTGCAAGGTAATGGAAACACAATAAGTTCATTCCACCATATTAAGGGATAAATTAGTATTTTATCATTGTTCAGGAGTGAACGAGTAACCGAATTAGGTTAAAGAATAATCAAATAATGATACAACTTAAATTATATACTTTAACCATTCTTGTTTGGAGCCTTATATATACAGAAGAACAAACAAGGATGGAGGAGAGCGATGTGTCCACTCTTAGCCCACTCTTTAACTTATTTGAATGTAGAGATAAAGCGTTTAAAGTAAGGGATATGATGCATGGTATGAAATGGAGGAGTTGAAAAAGATATATGTATAAGTAAAGAAGCTAAAAAGGAAAGGGATGTCAATTTATCCCTTTTAGTTATACATAAGAATATTTAGCAATTAATATGTTCAACGAAATGTGGCAATAAGAATATACAGTGTTAAACTTAAATTTTTATGTATCTATCATTTATAATATTGTAATTATTATGTTTTAACGATTGTACTAATATATGTATGAAATGGAGGAATTGAAGAAGATATATATATAAGTAAAGAAGCTAAAAAGGAAGGCGGTGTCAATTTATCCCTTTTAGTTATACAGAAGAATATTGAGCAATTAATATGTTCAACGAAAAGTGGCAATAAAAATGTATAGTGTTTAACTTAATTTTTTTTTTATCTATTATCTACAATATTTTAATTATTATGTTTTAACGATTGTGCTAATATAGGTACGAAATAGAGGACTTGAAGAATATATATGTATAAGTAAATAAGCTAAAAAGGTAAGGGGTGTCAATTTATCCATTTTAGTTATACATAAGAATATTGAGTAATTAATATGTTCAACAAAAAGTGCAAATAAGAATATACACTGTTTAACTTAAAATTTTATGGATCTATTATCTACAATATTGTAATTATTATGTTTTAACGATTGTGTTAATATATGTATGAAATGGAGGAGTTGAAGAAGATATATGTATAAGTAAAGAAGCTAAAAAGGAAAGGGGTGTCAATTTCTACCTTTTAGTTGTACATAAAAATATTAAGCAATTAATATGTTCAACGAAAAGTGGCAATAAGAATATACAATGTTTAACTTAATTTTTTATGGATCTATTATCTACAAAATTGTAATTATTTTGTTTTAATGATTATGCTAAATATAGGCATGAAATAGAGGAGTTGAAGAAGAAATATGTATAAGTAAATAAGCTGAAAGGAAAGGGGTGCCAATTTATCCCTTTTAGTTATACATAAGAATATTGAGCAATAAATACGAATGGTAATAAGAATATACAATATTTNGGAGTTGAAGAAGATATATGTATAAGTAAAGAAGCTAAAAAGGAAAGGGGTGTCAATTTCTACCTTTTAGTTATACATAAAAATATTGAGCAATTAATATGTTCAACGAAAAGTGGCAATAAGAATATACAATGTTTAACTTAAATTTTTATGGATCTATTATCTACAAAATTGTAATTATTTTGTTTTAATGATTATGCCAAATATAGGCATGAAATAGAGGAGTTGAAGAAGATATATGTATAAGTAAATAAGCTGAAAGGAAAGGGGTGCCAATTTATCCCTTTTAGTTATACATAAGAATATTGAGCAATAAATACGTTCAACGATAAGTAGTAATAAGAATATACAGTGTTTAACTTAATTTTTTTGGATCTAGTATCTACAATATTGTAATTATTATGTTTTAACAATTGTGCTAATATATTAAATCTCTTATGATTTATTGTATTGCAATTGTTGTGTTGTGAATAATTTGATGTTGTGTTATAATCCATATTTAAATACTATTTGATTATTATTAAAATATTGTTTGATCTATATTCATACCATGCTCAGATTTATATCTTTCAATGTTAGCTTATTATTTAAAACATGCTCAAATCATATTTGAATTATACTTAAATTTTATTTAATATATGTTTGTTCAAATCTTATAAGAACAATGTTCAAATATGGATCAACATAGTTTTGAGCGCAGTTCAAATATAGAATAAATATTGCTTGAAAATTATTTGACTTTTATTCGAACAAACTTCAATGACATGAGATTCTAATTAAGCACTCCTTCATTAAACCTTATAATTTGATATATTATAAGTCATGCTTGAACTTTTTTCGAATCATTTTTCACAGTATAATCAAACAATGCTTAGACCATGATTGAACCATATTCAACATGGTTCATACAAGGTTAAAATATTATTTGAATAAAGTTTAAGCGTAATTCATAGATACCTCTAGATGTTTCTCTTATGTAGCATGAACTATGTTGGATGTTTGCTTAGATTAATATTAGGAATGACTATGTGTGTGTTTAGATTATATGATATTCATGTTAATTTTCCTAAAGAAAAAATCAATACATTAAAATTTTGTCATTAAAACGACTGCTTCAATTAATAAACTCTTCGAGCATTTAAATACATNAGAGGGTGTTTGATTTGTTGGTGGTTTGCCCTCTTTGTTGGAGGAATGATATGTTATGTTGGTGGTGATGTTGCACCATAGTGGTGTGTTGATGTTAGGGTGGTGTTATTGGTGGTGTGTTGATGTTGGGGATGGTGCAATTATTGCTGATGTGGGTGCTCGTGGTACTGCTGGTGGTGTTCTTAGTGGTGTGTATAGATGTTAGGGGCGGTTCTTCAGTGTCATGGTGATGGTGTTGTTGGTTGTGTGTGTAGATGTTAGGTGTGGGTTTTCAGTGTCATGACGGTGGTACACTTGGTGGTGTGTGTAGATGTTGGGTTGATTCGTAAGTATCATGGTGGTGGTGCTCTTGGTGGTGTGTGTAGATGCTAGGGGGGTTCTTCACTGTCATCGTAGTGATGTATGTGGATGTTGGCGGTGGTTCTTCAGTGTCATAGTGGTGGTGTTGTTGATGGTGTGTGTAGAAATTGGGGGTCGTCCTTCATTGTCACGGCGGTGGTGTTGTTGATGGTATGTGTAGATGTTTGAGGAGGTTCTTCAATGTCACGTCGGTGGTGCAGTTGATGGTGTGTGTAGATGTTGGGGGTGGTTTTTCAGTGCATGACACTGGTGTTTTTGGTGGTGTGTGTTGACGTTGGGGGTGGTGTTGTTAGTAGTAGTGTGGGTGTTCGCGATTTGTTGTGATGTTTCCTTTTAGTTGGCTTTTTGAGTTATGATATGTTAAATGACACTTTATTTTTCCTCTACTATACATTTTTGTTGCTTGGTTATATTTCATGCCAGTATCATAATAATAAAGGTACAAGAAACTGGTTTGTCTATCATGTGGGATAAAGATGTCAAAATAATATTTTGTGATCTCTGTCTTAAAGAAGTGGAGTTAGGAAATAGGCCAACAAATTTATTTATCGCTTGGGGTAGGAAAGAGATGTTTACCAAGAAACACTCAGCCTTACGTGATATCATTGAAAAAACATTTAGAGTTTCAAAGAAAAAATGGGGCATACTGTGGGATATGTTGGTATATATGTTTTCTAATCAAGTGTAGATTGTGGTTGTCGCAAAAGCTTTACACAACTATATTCGGTAGCATCCTTTGCAGCGATATAAACTTCAATAGGGCTGATGAAGATCATTCACATGTCCTTGTTGAAGTATATGAATATCGCATAGGATAATCTTTATCACAGACTGAAGTGATTTTCTTGAGACTTGCAATTAGGATGGGGAAGATGCAAGGGAAATGAAAGAGTTGAAAAGGCAAATTACAGATGCCACTGTTAGCGGTTAAATGGAGTGATTGTGTTTTTTTTGTGTTACTTTATTTGTAATTTGTTATGCAAATGTTTATTGTTTATTGTATTAATGATTTATGCAATGATGGACTTTTTTAATCTCAATGTTATTTTCAGTTCTTTTGTGTGTGTTTCTTCACACTTAGATGGCCTATGAGTCAATCGTGTGTATAATCTGTAATGTAAATTTTTATTACATATTTTATCTTTTGTTTTGGGGGTCTATGATGAGATATTTGACCTTATGGGTTCTTCTTACTGATATATATTGCTATTAGTTCTTGATACATGTGAAATCACGTTGAAAACAACTAAGTTCCTCTTCTTTTTTTAGTGCTATGGCTTTTGAGGTTCTTCTGGATGGATTTTTGTGATATGAATATGTTGAAAATGTGAAAGTTGGGTATTATGTCGTTTAAATGAAACTAAGAATTCTTTTTTTAATAAGGTTCGTTGTCTTATTGTAGTGACATATTCGCCGGTTTATAGTATGTTTTCTGAGACCTCACAGTTTCATAAAACTTAAATTGATTACTTCTAATATTTATTATTACTAATGTTGCATTTAAGGGCTTATGCATTGTGGTTTTAAACTTTCAAAGAAAAAATAAGCTCAATGTCTTTCGATACTTCTAGAGCATCGTACTACTACGGTGGACTATAATGTTCCCTACTTACTCCGCGATGATCACATAACTATAGGAGATAGTTTTACTGGTGTCCAAAGAAAATAACAAAGAACTATGACTTCTATAGATGGGTGTGGAGAGTTTTGTTGGATGATGAATTATCTTGTGACATTAACGAACTGTGTTTTAAAAATAATATTATCATATTATTATTTATTATTTTAATAATTTTTTTTATTATTTTGATTGTCGTGCTACTCACTATTTTGTGAGGTATTTTTTTTTTATTTTGTAATATTCTAGCTGAATATTTGTTTTCAAGTATGAAATGTGCTAGCATGATTTATTTTATTATAAACAATATCATAGCATATGGGTAAAAAAATCATTTGTTCATAAAACAGTTGCAACACAGCAGCTTTAAAACTGCAAAAATAAACATACAGTCAGCTCATCCGCAGCAGCTTCCTGCTACAACTATTGCATAACAACTTTTTAATAAGAGCTGCCCCAAAAAACCCTTATTTGAGGTGTATGATTATGGTTTGATTATACTAGTTGAGATGTATAGTCTTCAAGTTGTATATAGAGTTATGGTGTTGTGAAAAAATTCATTAGACAATTTGAGACTAATGACCTTGCTTTAAATATTGACGGATTTCTTTTTAATCAATTATTTAAATATTTTAAAATGTCATTTTTTTATGCCATATTTATTAATTATTATTGCTTATGATTGATAATATTAAGAATTAGAATTACAATATCATGTTCAACATTAGAGGAAATAACACTAAATTTTGAATCACAAAGTTAATTTTGATTATTGTGCTAAATTTAATAAATTGCATTTGACAGTGAGTTACAACAAATGATTGGAACTAAGTTTGCTAGATAATTACTTGGGTGTGGATAAAAACTTAAATATATCAATGCAATAGAAGTTTTTTTTAAGTGTATTTACATAGATGATGTGTGAAAGTTCAAGCTTTTTTGTTGTTGATATCTTCTTAATCATGAGAAAGCCAATATTATCTTAACATGCATGTTTTATATTGGTAAAGATGAAGATGCATTTTTTATACCCACAGGATAGGAAAGCATGAAAGAAAATACTAATGAGACGGAAAAGGAATAGTGTGAGTTCATGAGCCCAATAATTCAATGCTAATGCATATCTAGTTATAATGTTTAGTGTTGAACATTCTTCATCAAGACAATGACTTTAAAGTGCACTAGAGTTGAGAAAATGTTGATTTTAGTTTTTTGGAGATAAAGCATCTTAGATTTTTAGACAAAAGAACAACAAAGTTTTTATGCAAAAGAATTCTTTGATATTGATTGTGAATAAAGATATGAGTATTTTTTTCCAGCACTAGTTTGCAATTTTCCAAATTTATTTCACAGGCTTTTTTTTTCTTGATGATTTTTCATGCTATGTTAGTGCATACAACTAATGAGAAGTACATCAAGGAGTCTATTATGCATACTATTGCTTATCCCATCTCATATTGAGCTATTAATAGAGTAAACAACCCATTTTTTTATAAATGACTTTGCAAGGTAATGGAAACACAATAAGTTCATTCCACCATATTAAGGGATAAATTAGTATTTTATCATTGTTCAGGAGTGAACGAGTAACCGAATTAGGTTAAAGAATAATCAAATAATGATACAACTTAAATTATATACTTTAACCATTCTTGTTTGGAGCCTTATATATACAGAAGAACAAACAAGGATGGAGGAGAGCGATGTGTCCACTCTTAGCCCACTCTTTAACTTATTTGAATGTAGAGATAAAGCGTTTAAAGTAAGGGATATGATGCATGGTATGAAATGGAGGAGTTGAAAAAGATATATGTATAAGTAAAGAAGCTAAAAAGGAAAGGGATGTCAATTTATCCCTTTTAGTTATACATAAGAATATTTAGCAATTAATATGTTCAACGAAATGTGGCAATAAGAATATACAGTGTTAAACTTAAATTTTTATGTATCTATC
This sequence comes from Phalaenopsis hybrid cultivar, assembly GCA_002079205.1. Classification (NCBI taxonomy): domain Eukaryota; kingdom Viridiplantae; phylum Streptophyta; class Magnoliopsida; order Asparagales; family Orchidaceae; genus Phalaenopsis; species Phalaenopsis hybrid cultivar. Next base: position 9,611 of record JXCR01046902.1, on the reverse strand, counting down.
ATTTATAATATTGTAATTATTATGTTTTAACGATTGTACTAATATATGTATGAAATGGAGGAATTGAAGAAGATATATATATAAGTAAAGAAGCTAAAAAGGAAGGCGGTGTCAATTTATCCCTTTTAGTTATACAGAAGAATATTGAGCAATTAATATGTTCAACGAAAAGTGGCAATAAAAATGTATAGTGTTTAACTTAATTTTTTTTGGATCTATTATCTACACTATTTTTATTATTATGTTTTAACGATTGTGCTAATATAGGTACGAAATAGAGGACTTGAAGAATATATATGTATAAGTAAATAAGCTAAAAAGGTAAGGGGTGTCAATTTATCCATTTTAGTTATACATAAGAATATTGAGTAATTAATATGTTCAACAAAAAGTGCAAATAAGAATATACAGTGTTTAACTTAAAATTTTATGGATCTATTATCTACAATATTGTAATTATTATGTTTTAACGATTGTGCTAATATATGTATGAAATGGAGGAGTTGAAGAAGATATATGTATAAGTAAAGAAGCTAAAAAGGAAAGGGGTGTCAATTTCTACCTTTTAGTTATACATAAAAATATTGAGCAATTAATATGTTCAACGAAAAGTGGCAATAAGAATATACAATGTTTAACTTAAATTTTTATGGATCTATTATCTACAAAATTGTAATTATTTTGTTTTAATGATTATGCCAAATATAGGCATGAAATAGAGGAGTTGAAGAAGATATATGTATAAGTAAATAAGCTGAAAGGAAAGGGGTGCCAATTTATCCCTTTTAGTTATACATAAGAATATTGAGCAATAAATACGTTCAACGATAAGTAGTAATAAGAATATACAGTGTTTAACTTAATTTTTTTGGATCTAGTATCTACAATATTGTAATTATTATGTTTTAACAATTGTGCTAATATATTAAATCTCTTATGATTTATTGTATTGCAATTGTTGTGTTGTGAATAATTTGATGTTGTGTTATAATCCATATTTAAATACTATTTGATTATTATTAAAATATTGTTTGATCTATATTCATACCATGCTCAGATTTATATCTTTCAATGTTAGCTTATTATTTAAAACATGCTCAAATCATATTTGAATTATACTTAAATTTTATTTAATATATGTTTGTTCAAATCTTATAGGAACAATGTTCAAATGTGGATCAACATAGTTTTGAGCGCTGTTCGAATATAGAATAAATATTGCTTGAATATTATTTGACTTTTATTCAAACAAATTTCAATGACATGAGATTCTAATTAAGCACTCCTTCATTAAACCTTATAATTTGATATATTATAAGTCATGTTTGAACTTTTTTCGAATCATTTTTCACAGTATAATCAAACAATGCTTAGATCATGATTGAACCATATTCAACATGGTTCATACAAGGTTAAAATATTATTTGAATAAAGTTTAAGCGTAATTCATAGATACCTCTAGATGTTTCTCTTATGTAGCATGAACTATGTTGGATGTTTGCTTAAATTAATATTAGGAATGACTATGTGTGTGTTTAGATTATATGATATTCGTGTTAATTTTCCTAAGAAAAAATCAATACATTAAAATTTTGTCATTAAAATGACTGCTTCAATTAGTAAACTCTTCGAGCATTTAAATACACATCACCCAATTTCTATATATATACAGTTCTAATATTTAAAATTTATCTTTTATATTTTTATCATTTAAATTTTCTTATATCATATAAAAATATTGCTATTTTAAATTTTAAAAAATTAAATATAATTTTTCATAATAAAATTGTAAATATATACAAAATTTACAATTTAAGGGTCAGATGTGTAAATACATAGCGAGCGAGTGGTATCTATTTTAATCTTCCTTCTTATTAATGCCGCAAGAACTTGCCCTAGGCTCGATTTTAAGCAAACGAAGGAGCGGTGGNAATTTTTTTATATCATATAAAAATATTGCTATTTTAAATTTTAAAAAATTAAATATAATTTTTCATAATAAACTTGTAAATATATACAAAATTTACAATTTAAGGGTCAGATGTGTAAATACATAGCGAGTGAGTGGTATCTATTTTAATCTTCCTCTTATTAATGCCGCAAGAACTTGCCCTAGACTCGATTTTAAGCAAACGAAGGAGCGGTGCCACAAGGGTTGAAGAGATCTTTCATGGCGGACTTCGAGGGGCGATATGAAGGTAACGGCGGCGGCTACCAGGACTATGGTGTCCCCTCCCCGCCCACGCGAAGCAGTGGCTTTGATGACCGCGGAAGCCATCAGGTCAATTTCTCCGATCCCTATCTAACTTTAAAGCGTCCTAATAATCGTAGACTTTCTTAAGATCAATGAATACTGCAAAACTTGTTCCTTAGGGGTTTTAGATGTGACTTTCTTAGATACAATTTTTGGTAGTTCTGTAGATCGTCTCTTTTAGTTTGTTCCTTAGGGGTTTTCTTCCACTGATGGGAGCTGGGGGAAGGCAACGAAGGATTTTGGACGATAAAAATTGTGCCCATATTTAATGTTGATGGAGTCATGGAGGGTGACCCTTCCATGACAACATAAAGATAACAAGGGTCTCTAAATAGAACTAAATAATATTTTATAGGGAATTCATCGAAGTACCTCCATAGGAGGAAGCCAAAGAGCTTATCTTTCATTTTATACAAGCGACACTTAACTTCGAACTGACATGATATTTTAAGACAGCTCACTTATTAGATTAAATAAACATTATTACATAATTTTATGGAGTAAAAAGCTCCAAAATTTCATTCATTGGTTGATTGAAGGGACTAGTGATTATATATCATCTAAAATTTCATTCATTACATTGGAGTCTTAATGATAAGTGTAGTCGATGCACCTACATGTTTTATTACTTAAAAACTTGTCCTCCCCTAATTAGACATAGAGTGAATCCCAACAATTATTTTTATGACAATTAATATCTTCCTTCATTTTTCCTCCCTTATTTGAATTTGTTGCTAGCATGTTTTTTCTCTAACTGAAATAATATTTATTTATTTGAATGATGACATTGAAGCTTGAATTTTTTTTCAAAATAATCATGATAGCAATACATATCTTCTATGATCATGGTGGTATCAATTTTTAAAATAGAAAAATTTTCATTTAGCGCCGATGATTTTATTTTCTTATAAATGGATTGTTTTTTGAGTTTTTCCATGTTTCTAATTTGATGACCAATTCCATAAATGACAATGGAGCCAATTATAAGGCTTCTAAAAAATCTCTTCATATTGATTATTGAAGATAAGATTTTTGCAAAAGTTAGATTTTTATGGCAGTTTTCTTGTTTTGTATTATTTTTTATTACTCTTCAAGGAACCCTATCCTTGGAATTTTAAATGCTTGTGATAGGTTGATATAGTATTATTTGCATGTTAATTCGAAAAATAATAGTGGAAGAAAGAAAACACAACTACCAAGGAAGCAAAAGCAAGTAAGAAAAGTAGTTATAAACTAGCTAAGAATATTTGGATAACCATCTTTAACACAATAAATTTTTTTTATTCATTCCAAACAAAATTTCAAGAAGGATTTGCACTTACTAAATAATCAATTCTANAAAAGTAGTTATAAACTAGCTAAGAATATTTGGATAACCATCTTTAACACAATAAATTTTTTTTATTCATTCGAAACAAAATTTCAAGAAGGATTTGCACTTACTAAATAATCAATTCTAACACTTCAAGTCCTTAACTTTTTGCAATGTTGATAACAAAGAACTCGGAAAATTGATGAATCACAACTTGCCATGAAGAGAAATTAGAAACACAACTAATATCATATGAAGTAGAATTTACCGGACTTTACCTCACATGTAATAGATGTTAAGATTTAAGCTGTGGTATCAAATAATGGAGATGAAAATTGGGTTACATATGACAATATAAAAAAAAAAAAATTTAATAGAGAAGTTGATGGACACTATAAAGAAGAACAATGTGAATTATTTTGAAGACAATTTTGATGGAAGTTTTAAAGTTTTCATGATGGAAAGAACAATCACACTATTTTTTACATTACATGCAAGTAACACATTCGATGGTTTCTATTCAACATGATATTTTTTTATATAACTCCATATTAAGCAATAAAATACATAATATCACATAATTTCTTGGAGGGAATGGAAACGTTCAAAATATTTATAATTGGTTGTATAATTGACTACCCCCTTAATTTAAGTGATCCATGATTATAAAATAATTAGAACTTCATTCCTTACATCATAGCCTTAATGAAAAGTGGAGCAAATGTCTTCTTGAATTCAAATAATAATCATGACAATCAATTTCATTCATGTTGATGATGGTGACATAACAATTTCTAAAATAGAAAACTTTTTATAGATTCTACCCATGGCAACACTTAATGTTACAAGGTGGAATTTTGGTGATTTATGAATCATGCCAACTCTTAATTAGAACAATGTTTATTATTGATGTGGAATAGTGAATGCAAAGATTATTTATAAATTTATTTTATATTTTTTTAATTCTCATTTGGATATGTTTGTGTAATTGCAGCATGATTCTCAAGATCATGAAAGAGATTCTTCAAAGAGCAGAGACAGGGAAAGGGAGAAGGATAGAGAGCGGCATAGGGATAGAGATCGAGATTGGGGTAGGGATCGTGATAGGGAAAGAGAACAAGAGCGTGATCGCCACCTCAGGGATAGAGACAGGGATAGAAGTGAAAGGAGAGAGCCTACCCGTGGAAGATCAGATGATCGTGATCGCCATCGTGTTCGTGATAGAGACTATGATAGGTATGTATGCTTATCTTGCATGTGTGCTATTATATATTATTTCACAACTATTTCAAAGCATGCAACTTTGATTTTCTTGCTGATCGATTTATGCTCTTTACTTTTGGACAATATAGATTGTACAATTTAAAATTTAGTTTTGAAGCATCACAATTTTCCTTATTGGTTATTGGTTTTTATGCGATAATAACATTTTTGATACAAACGTAGAGATTAGGGACTTTTAGGTAGCATCAACTGGTGATTTTTTTCATCAAAGTGGGGTAATATTTATAAACCATCAAATGGCTTCATTGAAATTTTTTCATTGATTGTAATTTAGAAATGGTTATCTGGTGGATGGGCTTATGAAAGTGTTTGTTTGGATCAATGAATGAGGTTTTGATGTTTCCTTAAAATTGATTACTTAGCTTGCCTGTATTTTTCATATTTTAGGACCATATGTTTGATGTTTTGTAGCGAGTTTGAGTTTGTGCCAGATTAGCAAAACTTGTTGTAGTTTCGATTCTCTCTTTCTTTCAGATTGGTTCTGACACTTTGAGGACTCTTTTCTTTTTGAAGTGGCAAGGATGGTATCATTTGATGATTTTGTTAGCTTGACCAAATCTTCTTTTTCTTCTTATCCTTACTTTTCTTCTTTTATGCAATTCATGTAACGACTTTTATTTTTTCGAGTCTTCCCTCCCATATGAGCTATTCCTAGTTACCCTTTCTTAGTCATATTGAGATTTTTTCCTAGTATTATTAAAAGGTTGTTTGATTGAGAGTATTTTGAGTGTATTTCATTTGAAATACAAGAGTTTAACATGTTTTAAGTTTTTGGTTGAGACTAATGTTAAGTTCATTCATTTATTTATTTTTTTTGGTGGAAAATTGAAGCTCTCAAATAGGTCATTTTTTGGTGTATTCCGAATTTGCTTTAAATTAGGTGAATTAATAATACATCGTACTCTTGTGAAGCCTTATTCTTGTGCATGTGTCATGCTGAATTGTTGATCTTGCCCTCAAAGTTGTTGAGGCTAGCTTAGATGCCAACACTTATCTTGAAGTTGTCAATGCTGTGGAACTTTCCATGGTGTCTCATGTTCATTCAGTGATCATCAGTGCCAACACCACTCACAGTGTTAATGCCAATAACCTCTATGACCCCATTTTCTCGTTCGCCACTCCCATCGACTTCATTTGTTATTACCGCTAAGCCCCTGACCTTGTTTGCCCAATGCTGAAGATATTAAGGGCCCGTTTGGGGCAGCTTAAAAGTGCGGGCGGCGTTTTGAAAACACCGCCGTTCCGTTTGATTAGCACTTATTGTCAGATTATCCAAAACTCAGTTTTCAATTTTATGAAAACACCCCCGTTGTCCGCGTTTTGCGAAATGATTTTTACGTATCTGCTCTTGACCCTCATTCGCTCTNCGTGGAACTTTCCATGGTGTCTCATGTTCATTCAGTGATCATCAGTGCCAACACCACTCACAGTGTTAATGCTAATAACCTCTATGACCCCATTTTCTCGTTCGCCACTCCCATCGACTTCATTTGTTATTACCGCTAAGCCCCTGACCTTGTTTGCCCAATGCTGAAGATATTAAGGGCCCGTTTGGGGCAGCTTAAAAGTGCGGGCGGCGTTTTGAAAACACCGCCGTTCCGTTTGATTAGCACTTATTGTCAGATTATCCAAAACTCAGTTTTCAATTTTATGAAAAGACCCCCGTGGTCCGCGTTTTGCGAAATGATTTTTACGTATCTGCTCTTGACCCTCATTCGCTCCTGTGACCTTCATTCGCTCCCGTGACCCTGCCCTCGAACACCTTCAGCGGAGAATCCTTCACAATACTCATGCCCTAAGCGCTCCTCCCCTACGGATCCGGTTCGTTTTCCCTCTGGTTCTTCGACATTTGACTCCTTTGCCATCTTCTTCAGCTTTTCGCTCTACAGAATGTCTCGTCTTCCATGTTCGTCGTTTGCACTCATTCTGGTTTGAAATGTTTATTTGGATTTTTTGCTGTGGGAAGCAGTTTCATCTTTCATCAGTGAAAATCTTTTGGAGCGGTATGACATTTTGTTTAGAGGATTTTTTTTGTCATTTCGGNCGCTCCTCCCCTACGGATCCGGTTCGTTTTCCCTCTGGTTCTTCGACATTTGACTCCTTTGCCATCTTCTTCTTCGGCTTTTCGCTCTACAGAATGTCTCGTCTTCCATGTTCGTCGTTTGCACTCGTTCTGGTTTGATATGTTTATTTGGATTTTTTGTTGTGGGAAGCGGTTTCATCTTTCATCAGTGAAAATCTTTTGCAGCGGTATGATATTTTGTTTAGAGGATTTTTTTTGTCATTTTGAGTGAGATATTTGATGTATCTGATGATGGATCTAAACACCTGAGGTGTAAAATTAGTGGATCCAATTAATTGCTTCCGGAAATTGGGTGTTTTTGCTCATTTTGCGGTATGATTGTGGCCATGAGAATGTTTAGGGTGTCACATAAAAATTTGTTTTACAAAACTTATAATAGTTTTATAAGAAGTGCAATTTATATTATTCTTCCTTCATACCAACTGCTAGCTGAGCAGGGCTTGGGCATTGCATTGCTTACAAACATATGTATCAATTTTAGATATTGCATGGAGGAAGCTTTTATGATCTTTTATTTTACTGTTAACCGTTGTATGTCATCTTGGGATGGGGATGATCTACTCCAGGATGATTACTCATTTTTATCATTTTAGAAAAAAAATGCCAAATATATACAAAATTTAATTTTGAATGGGCACAATTACAAACATATTGGATAGGTGTAAAACTTAAGTTACCTTGCCTATATGATGAACTCAAAGCCATGGATACATGGCAAGAATGAGATATGCGGAGAACATCTTCTGCTTAGATTCTTTTATTCGACCCTTCAATGAGCACATAAAGTAACCATTGGAAAGAAAGAAAAAAAAATATCAGTTGTTTAATATGTATGCGGGAAAAAGTTTTCTTTTTGAAAACTGTAACAATTTCGATCAATTTGTAAATGGTTCTTCATGCAAATTGTTTCATTATTATTTGTCAATTGCTATGGATTTTGTAGTAGCAATATTTTTTGCTATGACAAGAAATTGTTTGTGCTTATCCGTTAATCTGACAGAACTCAATGAATAAAGCTAAAGAGGCTGTATTATCGGTCATGTGGGATAGAGAGGTAACTATTATATTTTGTGATATATGTCCGAGGGAGGTTGATGTGGGAAATAGACTTACTACTTATTTTAACAAAGAAGGGTGGCAAAAACTACTTATCTTATGGTTAAATTCAAGGAAGTGACCGGAAGAGATTATGATCGTATGAAATTGAAGAACAAGTGAGATCAGTTAAAGAAGGATTGAAAACTATGGAAAGAACTGAAAAAATGATCAACGAGAATGGGTTGGGATCCAGTTAAGCGCACAATGGATGCGCCAGGTGATTGGTGGGCTGAGAAATTACAGGTACATCAAAATTCTGCGTGACAGATTATTCATTCAACTAAAAAAATCTACGAATAAGCTGTTTACAAAACACACAAAACAAACAGCTAAATAATTTATCCAGAACAGGGGCAGAGTGGTCATTTATCCAGAATAACCTGTTTCAAACGCGCTAACCAAACAACCAACCAACTTATTCGGATCAGCTGCTCATCAGCAGATTGTCAGGATCAGCTGCTTATCAGCAGAAACTGGATAAGTTGCAGCTGCCCCAAACAGACCCTAAAATTCATAGAACATGAAATGAAATGTGCTATTGAAAACCCATTGACTACCATCAGTATGGAATTAAATCCGTAGACAATCATGGGTAATTCTAACATTAAATCCATGTCGAGCCTTACCACCATGCATTAGGCACATGTAGGGGAGTTTACAAGTTTGGGGTTTGCTTTACAACTTTTTTTAATTTAATAAATCTGGTATTGACTTACTATCTAGTGAGATATTTTTTNCATTTCGGGTGAGATATTTGATGTATCTGATGATGGATCTAAACACCTGAGGTGTAAAATTAGTGGATCCAACTAATTGCTTCCGGAAATTGGGTGTTTTTGCTCATTCTGCGGTATGATTGTGGCCATGAGAATGTTTAGGGTGTTCATCAGCAGATTATCAGGATCAGCTGCTTATCAGCAGAAACTGGATAAGCTGCAGCTGCCCTAAACAGACCCTAAAATTCATAGAACATGAAATGAAATGTGCTATTCCATTGACTACCATCAGTGTGGAATTAAATCCGTAGACAATCATGGGTAATTCTAACATTAAATCCATGTCGAGCCTTACCACGATGCATTAGGCACATGTAGGGGAGTTTACAAGTTTGGGGTTTGCTTTACAACTTTTTTTAATTTAGTAAATCTGGTATTGACTTACTATCTAGTGAGATATTTTTTAAAAAAAAGGTCAATATAATATTTTCCTTACCCAACAATAGCCTAATAAAGACCTCAAAAATTAATTAATGAACATCATGTAATTGCCCCATATTAATCTTAGAATGATGAATGCGTAATTTTAAACCTTTTAAGAGTAATTTGTAAAATCTAAGTCAATAAAATTTAATTGTTTTTTGATTGAGATGGATTAGATGAAAGCCGACACATGCTAGATACTTATCTTTTATATTCTTAAACCTTGTCACTTTCATCTTCACAATACTAAGTAGGATAAATGTTCTACTTAGTGCTTAAGTAGCTCTGTTCTTGACACTAGATAATATTTAAAACTAAAGGCACATTTACAATTTTTGTCTTGCAAATATTGCAGTGTTTGGTGGTTATAATGTAATGATG
>JXCR01046901.1:0-47878 GCA_002079205.1 Phalaenopsis hybrid cultivar | reverse complement strand
CTGCTCTCTTCATGTTTCCTCCCTATTATGTATAGGTTTTGGCCGTAACTGAGGATTTACATGATGTTTATAGCTTGGCAAAAAAGGCCTCTGCTGTTCATAGTGCTCTCTTAAAGGATCTTGACAAGGTTCCATCACTTCAACATCTCAACTCTTATTTTTTTTCTTCAGGTTTGTATTCTTTTATAGTGCATATTCTCTTAACTACCATCCTCTTTAGGCGAACATGATTCTTCTGCCACTTGGAGCTTCGTTGTCCTCTGACATGGCCGCTGTGAAAGATGTGATACCCTTTGGAAAAGAAACGGGTAAAGAAAGCAGCATAGATGTTCTTTCTATTCATGGACAAGCACTGTATCAATCCTACCACTTCAGACTTCAGGAGGCTTGTCAATCTTTGGCATTCTTGGTACCTTCCATCACTTGCTCTGTGAAAGAACTGTATTCCATGCTGAGCCAGCTTGCACAGGATGCCGGCACTCATGCAGGCAACCTTCATAAGGTGTTATTCTTACTGCATTTTCCATTTGTTTTGTCCCGAATGTTACTTTTTGGGTCATTTACAAAAATAGCACACAATTCTTACGTATTTTCATATCTCATACCTAAAGCCTTATATTTACTCGCATAACACTCAAATCTATAATATCACATAAAAAATAGCACTATTATCCCTTTCTAAAAGTCAAATACACATTTTCATGTATAAGTTTAAAAATACCTAAATGCTGTGTATGTAAATATTTAAATTCAGATGTGAGATATGTAAATACATAAGATTTGTGTGCTACATACGTAAATTTTTCTTATATTTTTATAACGAAGTCTGCATGTCTTGGTTTTATGACACCAGATGGAAAGTCTCATGATTCTCCTAAAACTAACATATCACAAATAGTTTATTTATAATTTGATGCAAGGGTTTATAATGGTTATGAAGAGTACGATTTTAGAGAAGTGAGTGTTGAAGATTAGAACGATAGTTTAGATACACTAGGCCATGAGTGTGGAACCATAACAATCACAAAGAGGAGTTAACTCAGAATAGGAAAGTAAGTATAAGAAAATAAAAAAGAACTGACAATGCCAAATCATTTCTTATATGGTTCGGCATCAAATGCTGATGTCCCTGTCCCAAGCACCTCTCTTTCAGGAAATCCATAAATTCCTCCTTTGCACATTTCTGGCATAGGAGTCTTATACACCAATCCAGCCTCCTTCACTTGATGAGTAGAGCCACTCCCTCCCCTCCTGTTTTAAGATATTCCACTCTTTGTCTCTCGATAAAGGCACCGCTTCAATTAGTCCCTAGAATTTGATGATTATAAGGCTATGGAAATAAACATAAAAATAGTTAGTCTTTACAAGTAGTGCATTAAAAGAAGAATGCTGCGATTGAGGAGAGGAAGAGATAGATCTATGTACGAGGAGAGCTATGAATGAACACAAACTTTCTTGAAGATGTAAAACTTAATCTCACTTTCTTTCATTTTGAGCTGGTCCCATATTTAGAACAAATTGGGAGGAAAAGAGGACTAAATTCCTCTTACATACAACAACAACAACAACAACAAGAAGCAATCCCACTAAGTGGGGTCGGCTACATGAATCCTTTTTCGTCATTTTGTTGTATTGAGTCATATTTTCATTTAATTCTAATAGATTAAAATCATTTTTAATACAATATGCCCAAGTCTTTTTAGGTCTACCTCTGCCTTTTGTTAAGATAAGTCGAATCTAAAACATCTACTCTCCTAACTAGATCATCAGATGGTCGATGTTTAATGTGATCAAACCATCTAAGACAACTCTCTCTAATCTTGTCTATCACTGGAGCTATGACAACCCTATCATGGATATATTTGTTTCGCATTTTGTCTCTAGTGTCAAGCCACTCATCCACCTAAGCATTCTCATCTCAACAACACTTAACTTTGTTTTATGTTTCTCTTTTAAAGGACAACTTTTGCGCCATAGAGCATTGCAAGTCTCATTACCATCTTATAAAATTTTTCTTTCAGCCTAAGTGGTACTTTTCTATCACACAATAGGCCCAATGCATTCATCCACTTCAACCTACCAACTTGAATTCTACTAAAAGTCGATCATGAATAAAAAAATTCCTCTTACATGAATAAAAAAAATTCCCCATGAAATTCTCTTCAAGTTCTAACACTTAATCTCCCCACGAAACTCTCTTCAAGTTGTGACTCTTGATCTCATTTGCCTAAATCTACCCATAAAATTGATTCTCTAGCTAAACCATTGAGTATCCGGATCTATCCAATTCTATTATTATTCATTAATTGAAATAAGCCATATGCTTCTCTAAATGTTGTCCAATAGGATAATCCAAATATATATTCATCCTCAATGAGTTACTCCATTAATTCACACATTAAGAGATCTTAATCCCTGATGGTTCTTCTCAAAATAATTAATACTTAAGTCAATCTTTATCCCCACTCAAATAAAGCTTCAATCTCTCTAGTGTAGTCTATCTACAAGCTACTAAATCCAAAGCTCAAACCCCTAGAGGGTGGACATGTCTTTAAGGATCCTAAATGTCGCATGCCCAGCAAAGGTTCACCAAAGTTTTACATCTATAATTAAAATGCTAGCAAGTAGCAGCTTGGGCTAGCAATCTTTTCTCGTGGATTTTAACCAACCCATGCAATGTAGCCTCGATAAATCAACTTGCTAGTTTGCCAACTAAGATATATACTCATTTTATTAGAAAGTCTAAGGGAGCTATCCATCATGCACTATTCAGTTGCCTGTTAGGCTAACTCATCACAATTTTAGTTAGAGCTTTATTCCCCAATTCATATGAGACTCATATTGAAATTCAATCTAAATATAAATAGTGAGTTGCCCAGTTGACTGGCAGCCGCCCATCTACAATGTTGTATCCTCGACGTCTCCCTTATCCATACAAAGCAAAATAAACCCACTTGATATCCCTTCTTGATGATTTAAAATGCATGTAAATAATAATCAAAGGGAATATTAACTCAATCAAAAACTAAATTTATGCTCCCATATCTTGCAAATTCGCTAAATTCCCCTAAATTTATACCTCACCAATCTCCTTAATATTTAGTTTGAGGTCTAACCCATTCAATCTTCAAGCCGACGAAAAAAGTAATTATGTCGAGCGAGGAATGATTTGTAAGCCAATTTAGTTGAGGAGATGAGAGGACCATACACTAACAAATCTATGATTCGGTGGTTATAAAGTTTGGATTCAACAGGTTAAATAATTTAGAACATCATGTAGACCAGATAAATAAAACTAAATGGATAATTAGAAGAACCCAAATAAGTGCCCAATCAAGCCCGAACATATTAGCCATTAAAGAAAGAATAAATAAATAAATATCAAAATTTAATGTTTAAATGTCAAATTCTTAAATTTTGAGTTTTCATTTCAGAGATCATGAATGGATTGGTCGCTTAATAAATATTGGAAGATAAAATGAGTTAATTAAGGTGGTTGACACATTCTTCTATTAATGGTTACCATTGTTCTTTTTCTCGAAAAAAAAAATCTTTTTTATTATGGTGTTCTTAAGAGTCATTACATACTTTATAAATAGTGCTGATCTATGGAAAATTTTAGCTTTGAAATCATACTTTACTTGGTGCTTGCCAGCTTGGTGGTCTAGCTTGCTTTTTAGATAGAATTGATTAGTATTTGCTAACCTTCTCAGCTATCATCGCATCTTGCTATATTTTCAAACCAATATTTTATCTAAACCTTCAAACTCACTCCAAAATCTACTTTACAACAATCTGCCAACTTCAGTGGAAAACTATCTAATCTCATTTTTCCACACTATCAGAAGGCTTTTAACTCAACTGAACTCCATCATTTACTCCAAATCATAAATTTATATTTTAAAATAATCCTTCACCATCATTTTTCCTTATTTTGACCACTTAAACTTATCCTCAAAAATTAAATTTCAAATCAACTCAAATTAGGTTAATCTAGCTAGGATTGGTATTCTCTTAGTATTATTTCCACCATACAATCTAGTGGTTGCACATTTTTATCATCTACTCGAAATCATGAGTTAAAATTTTAAGCTAAAAACTTATTATAAATTCCACCTATTAACGCCACTTAAGATTCATTTTCTATTATCATCATATAACTTAGCTTGACTTGTCCAACTTGGACTGCTCTTAGCATTTCTTTTGCCAAAACCTTCTCAAAATTTCACCAAAAAATTCAAATCACGTTCCAAAAACATGAAACTAATGACTCATAGCTAGAATGGTTCCTTTCAATGGAGAAAATGAGGCACTCAAGGAGAGGGAGACAAAGTGTGTGGTGGTGAATCCGTTCTATAGAGCAACGCGTACGAAGAGAGGTGAGACGAGATCAAGACACTTCGTAGCAGATGCCGACTCTAAGTGAGAACGACTTACTTACAGGGTTGAACGACACATTCGAAGACAACGATGGCGTGAAGTTGATTGTTAAGGAAGGTTCATCAGGAGGCTAAGGGAGAAGAAGGTGAGTCTTTTGAGCCCTAGTTTGAGGGACAGAAGTGTTCTCACGTGAAGTTGTCGATTGGAGCCAATTGGGAGTTCACCTGCGGGAGAACAAAGCTGGTCAGAAGAAACGAGAGGGCCAAAGCACTATCAGATAGAGCCAACAAGAAGGTCTCGCGCAGGTGTCTTGTGGGTTTCGAGTAGAAGAGGAGGTGTAGTTAAGGACTTGTCAGATGTAGGACTTTTATAATTAAAGTTAAAGAATGTTTATTTTATAAGATTTGGGTTAACAATGTTATTATTAGAATTTGATGAGCATTGTGATAATGCAGCGGTTGTGTCAATTCGAACCGAAGAAGAAAAAGGAGAAGCATCGAGTAGAGAAGAGAGGAGCCATCATGTGTGGATTTGATTAATAACAAGCTAAAGCCTGTGAAGGGTGAAGACGGGCGCGTTGTCGAAGCTGAATGAGGGAGTGACTCTGCGTGGGTTAATCGAGTAATTATAAGGTAAGGGTTTTAAAAATATTAATTTATGAATTTAATATATTATTAATTATTAATTATTACTAGTAAGGTTTAATTAAACCATGATTCAAGCTATAAAAGTTTCAAAGTTGGATTAAAAAAAGGTCGGCGACAGCAAAAAAAGATTAAGGTTTTAATTCTGAAAGTATTTTGTTTAAATTAATAATATTCAAATTTTAGTATTACTTACAATGATTAAACTTAAAGTTTAAGTATTGAAGTCTTAATTAAAATAATGTAATAAAATAATAATTAATAATTAAATAAAACACAATTAAGTAATGTGATAACAAAATTATTGACATAAATATTTATATATAATAGTTCAATTGAAGGAGTTACAACTTAAGAAATAAGTTGTAGAGAACATCAATGTGAGTACTCATATTCTTATGTTATAGTAATATCTTGCTTCTTCCCAACTAAATGCATTTACTATTAATGTTATATTTATGGCACTACATACCCATTAATTATGATTCTATTAAATTTTTGTTTATATTGTGGAAATGACATGTGTACTCAATATTGTTTAAATTATCATAGATATTAAATCTTGTACAATTATATTGGCTGTTATACAGTTGAGAATGAAATGACCGTTACTAGATAGTATTTGTTATATTCTGTTTCAATGTGCATGCTTGGCTCTGATTGAGCTCACCCTTTTATGGTATTAGCAGGAGAATGCTAAAGTACTCGTGCACTTAAATGGAAAATGATATTGATATTGAAAACTATTAACTGATATAATTTTTAGATGGTGCACCTTATGACTTTTGTATAAATATAAAATGATATGTACATATTATTGATATAATAAAATACATTGAATGTTATGAAATATTTTGATCATAAAATTATCAAATATTTTTGTTATGAATAAAAGCTTAACTGGTATGTATATTATTATTTTTTTATTGTGCTACTATAGTCTAAGAATGTGAGTATTCACTGGTTATAGTTAGTTCACTGTTATTTTAAATTAACGTTTCAAGTTTAATTAAGTAATTTAAAATATGAGCGATAGAAGAGAAAATATTTATAAAAGTGGCCGACAGCCAGTGATAAAATAAATTTAATTGTATTGCTTTAATTTACTTTCTTTAATGACTATTTCATTAATTAAAAGTTACTTAATTGTAGGTTGTAATTATTCCTTGTCTCTATTCTTTAATGGCTGTATTTATAAAAGTCTATCTTAATTAATTTTTAATAACTTGCTTCCTTAAGAACTAGAAACTTCATAGTTTCAGGCATTTTTATTTGCATTTAAATTTGCATGTTTAAGGATATAAGTTTATTAAATTTTGTGGTATTGAGATAATAATTTTGTTAGAAAAGAAATACATTATCGAATGAGTGCATGAGACATAAAAGATCTTGTACCATTCATCACCTAGAAATTCTCTTAGTCTAAAGTTTCATTTTGATTATGCATCTATGTTATCTTTGTTCTCTCTCTCTTTTTAATGCCATTTCCCTTTTATCTTTTTGCATATATTATTTAAAAGAAATCATATCCATGGCATCTAAATTAGTCTCTTAAGTAAATCATAAGGTCCATAAAATTATTTAATCAAAAAATTTTCTAAGAAAATAAGAATCAAATACATTAACTTAAAAATAAAATCCCAGCTCCCATGGTTCTTTTAAAATCCCAGCTCCACCTCTAATATCCACTGTAATTGTTGAAGAAGATTCATGCCCAAATCTCTGTGAAAGTCAAACCCTTAGAAGA
Organism: Phalaenopsis hybrid cultivar; assembly: GCA_002079205.1. Taxonomy (NCBI): domain Eukaryota; kingdom Viridiplantae; phylum Streptophyta; class Magnoliopsida; order Asparagales; family Orchidaceae; genus Phalaenopsis; species Phalaenopsis hybrid cultivar. Next base: position 41,107 of record JXCR01046901.1, on the reverse strand, counting down.
CCGCTAACCCTTAGAAATTAGAGAAGCGAAGAAAATCATTTAAGTAATTGGACAAACACTAAGTAAAGAATAGAGACAAGGAATAATTACTTTGAATCGGTAAAGATCATAAAAATGTTGAGAACAGAGTATTAACCTAGATACTATGATAAAAAAACTGCATGATCAATTATTACTTCAAGGTAGGAATACCCTTCCTGTAATTGAATATTTGAATATTTTTGAAGATTTAGTTGCTAGAATCAATTATGCTGATGCTAGAGTCAATTATGCTAATAACGATTTACATTTGACTAACATATTAAATTTATGATTGATATTAGGAATGAATTTGTATTGTATCTCTCAAAACCTCAAAACTTAGAATAAGTATTTCATTATGCTCTTTCGGTTGAATGGAAAAAAAATTGCTTCCATTACTGGAATTAAAAATTAAACCCCTTTCACTTCATCTCATAGATCTACTATTAGACCCACTCCTCTCACTAACTTAACTTATTTGCCTGAAGCTTTTACTTTTTAAGGTTCAAATGTCAAGGTTATATGTAAAATCAATAGATAGGTCAAATTCTATTTATTGAAGAAAATGAGGGCCTAATAAGTGAACTTAAATAGTTTATGATGACACTATCTGGTGAAGAATTGAAGAATTGTAATTCATTGATGACCCTCAAAACAATGTAATGAGATGCCTTATTTTAATTAAAATTGAGTCAAAAATGGACGGGAAAACATATTTAGCATAAATTTGGTATGTAACAAAAAGATGTGTATGTTGGTTATAGATGAGGGGAGCACAGTGATTGTTATCTCAGTTCAAATTATTTTTAGAGCCAACCCAAAAGCTGATTCCCACCTCAAATTTCTTTATGCTGGCGAGGTTAATCATGCATCTCTTCTATCACTAGTAGGTGCCCAATTCCCTTAAAATTGAGTAGTTATGATGATCAAATCTAATGTGATGTTCTAATGAATATTTCTCACTTTCTAGGAGAATGTACGATGTAAGTGTTATTCATTATGGTAGAGAAATTATTTTTATTTCCAAACATGATAATATGGCCATCAATTTTTTTATTAATAAAATATAATGAGAAAACACCTTCATAGGCATATAGCATCCCACAATACAACCTCTAGTCTACAAAACAAGCTTATTATGAAGAAAAGTGTCAAATTTCAACTAATTCCCTTTGGAAACCCTACTATTAAAGACATTCCTATCATTTTTTAATCCTAATTTTAGACTTTTTTTTATCTTCTTTGATTCCGACTATAGCGACAATAGAATTTGGAACCTTATAAATTTTTTGGATCCAATTCTCCTTCTCTTGTTGCATGTAAAAGAAGTCACACCAGACTGTAATGAGACTCGTGTATGTACTATGGTTTCTCCCCTTTTCTCTAATTTTAACAATATTACATAGATAAATTTCCTTTCCTTAAAGACATTCAACGTGCCATCGTAATTAATTTTTAACGTCTCGATCTTCCTCACTATAGGACAAACCTGGTCGAACATGCTAAGAATAGAACGCAAGTTGAGGAATCATTTAAAAAGGACTTTGTTTGGTGGAGTTTTAGTTTTTGTGTGGTTCTAGCTCTGTTAACCCTTAAGAAAGCTGGAACATAATGAATAGGTGCACATAGTCAGGTGATAAATAAAATCACTATCAAGTATGATTTTTTTAATTCTCCGATTAAGCCATATTGGATTTAATTTTAACAATAAATTTATTTTCTAAAGTTGATATAAAAATGGTTATTAGCATATACGAGTTAGATGAGGAGATAATTGAAAAATAACCTTTAAACCCTCGAATGAATTTTATGAAGGGCATGTTATATGATTTAAATTTTCAGATGCTCCTAGCACATCTTTGAGGTTGATGAATATTGTCCTTTAACTTGTGGAAATTTTTGATGTTGTATTTAAATATAAATCAAATTTAGTTCTAGGGAAAACATCCCTCGCAACAACTTCAAGAAGTTTTCAGAGCGCTTTGGCAAGAAACATAAATATAAATTTGGAAAGTAATTCTTTTTGCAAACTAAGGTGGTTATTTATGATTTATTTTGTTCCCACTTAGATTCAAACTGATCCTTCCAAAGGTAGAGCAATCATAAACTTGCTATCATCGAAGAGTTTTATATATGTCACAAACTTTCATATCTAGTCAACCTTTATAGTAGGTTCATCAAGGATTTTAGTATTGTTGTTGCCTCAACAGTTGATCTATTAAAGCTTGATAATTTTTGTTCCGACCCTCGTAGAACAAAAGTATTAGAACAACTAAATGTTCTAATTGTTTCTGCCATAATCCTTAGCTTCTCAACTTCTTAAATTCTTTGAGTAACCTTTGATGTTTCAGGCATTAGGATTGGGAGAATTTTGTGTTATAGGAAAGTATCCTCTTATATTCTTTAATGAAAAATTGAATGAAGTCAAACAATGATGTTCCACTTATGATATGGAGTTCTACATTCTAATTCAATTCTTGAGCATTGAATCAATGTCCCACTTATGACGTGGAGTTTTACATTATAATTCAGTGCATGAGACATTGGCCATACTATCTCTTGCATAAGAGTTTATTCTCAACTTAAATTCATCAATATTTAATGAAAATTGAGTCAAAGACATGTGGAATGCTTTTTTTTCTCTTTATTAGTGATTTTTTAATAGCATGATAGTTTTTCTAATATGAGATATTTAGTGACACTTTATTTGATATTATTGATGTATTTGGTGCTATGGTTTAGCAAAGTCCAATCAACTAGATACTATTAAGCAATGTTTTGAAATCACAAGTTGCAATGCGATGCCCTAGCTTTTGTTTTTCTACAATGCACGAAAAGTGGAGCGGAACCCTCATTAGATAAATAATTAAAACTTGTATATGGTGTTTATATATGTTATGTGCATATAATATCCCTTTAATTAACCAAATCAAAAACACATCAGTGATTATGGCTTGGTCTACGACTAGATTGAACCACACCAAGTAATGAAATCACAAGTTGCAATGCGATGCCCTAGCTTTTGTTTTTCTACAATGCACAAAATGCGAAGCAGAATGACCCTCATCAGATAAATTATTAAAACTTGTATATGGTGTTTATATATGTTATGTGCATATAATATCCCTTTAATTAACCAAATCAAAAACACATCTGTGATTATGGCTTGGTCTACGACTAGATTGAACCACACAAAGTAATGATATTTTATTATATTCTGTTATTTAAATTTTTTTATGATTTTATTTCCTACATCTCTCTTCTTCGCTGATCCTATATTCTTCCTGTGATTCATCCATCTTTTGTCTGCCTACAGCAATTTGTTGGTAGTCCCCGCAATTGCTCTCACAACTTGCTCTCACGTGAAGCCAATGTTGGATCCAGCTCACTTGGTCTAACACAATCCCTCCGCACATATAGCTCTGAGCCTATTGCAATCACAATTTATGCGTACATCATTTGCTCATATACACCTCTGCCCATTGTTGCATTGCGCCTATGTCCCACCGGCGCTTACATTTGTAGCCCAATTACGTGTGGAATGCTCTGCTTTATCGTATAGAGCACTACGCAGCTCAAGTTTTGCACGACTAGCAACTACATTGGTCTAGAAATCATTGTGGCTCCTCTTCGTTTCAAATGCACGCTTCAAAGAGCACTTTTAACAGTCTTGATTTGAAGCTATTTTCTGTCTCATCTGTATGCAGCCTTTACTATATGATATCATATGAAGCAATATTCATATTTAATCTGGATGGCCTTGTGATAATATCAATGAATAAAACTAATAATTCTAGACTTAATTGTGCATACAACTATCCATGCGTTGCAATGTCACCCTATTTTTAGTATGGGGCATTTACACACATAGCACACATATATTTTGTATTTACATATCTCACACCTAAACTTTTACATTTACATACATAGCACTCAAATCTTTTATCTTACATAAAAAATAGCACTATTATCACTTTTTAAACGTGAAATACACATTTTCATGCATAGGCTTAAAGTACAGAAGTGTTATGCATGTAAATATGGAAGTTTAGGTATGAGATATGTAAATACATAAGAGTTTTGTGCTGTGTATTTAAATTTCTCTTTTCGTTTTTGTTGGTTACAAATCAGTGTCTGCTTAACCCACTTTTTTAGCACTGGATTGAGTAAAAGACTAACTACTAAATATCCTGTCTTAACAGGCATTGGAAGGCCTTGGGGAAAGCCAAGTGGTGAGATCTCAGGAACTTGTCATGTCAAGGCCTGATTTTTCAAATGGCATATATGCAAGTGAAAAACTTTTCTTTGGGACTGATGATGAAATTCTCCTTGACGATAACACTATCCATGAATTTCCATCAGATGATCAAGGATGGATTTCTCCTCCAGATTGCTCTTATACAAGTAGCAAAGATTTCAGCATTTCTTCAAATGATGCTAAAGAGAACTCCTGTGATCTGGAAGAATTATGCTCTGCTACTACGTCGGGTGAGAGCAATAATAGCAGGAAAGGGAGCATCTGTGATGTAAAATCAGAGTCAGGAAGTATTAATATTGAGGTTAATTCTAATTATTATACTACACCGGTTCCCAATAATGCAAGTATAAAATCTGTAGTGGGCAGTGCTTGTCTTTCTTCAAACATGGGCGAGGGAATGGCTGATGATATAAAGCCTCAAGGTATCAGTGACGATCATTACCTTTTATCTCCTTTCAAGGGAGATGAAGAAAATCATGAGGATTTTATATGCTCTATTTCTTTAGGTCGGGGCAAAAGAGGTAAGATAATAAAACCTTTAATTACTCGTTGCTGAACTTTTTCTATCTTATTTGCATTTGCATCAATTGATTTTGGCATTAAGAATTTAAGAAATACGTTTTTATGACACATAAAATCACATTTGTTTTGTGTTGCATTAAGACTTGATAGCTTTTTCATAAATAATTAGGTATGTGATTTACAATTAAACCATGAGATTATTTTAATTAAAAAAATGCAATAATAAAATAAATTTTTAAGTTTAGATATGGTCTTGGAGGGAGGCATTAGGATGGACTCCACTTATATTGGGTTTACTTGCTCTCTTGCTATCGCCACAATGTAACCCATCCGTCTCAAAATTNATATATATATATATTCTTTATAAAAGCCCAAGGGCAAATATATTAATACGGAAAAGATACATAAATGTTGCATGAGAGGGCCTAAAATAAGTCTAACTCATACAAAACAACCACACAAAACTCAAATAAAGCAAAGATACATAAAGAAAAAAAATCAAAAGCCACAAAATGGCACAAAAATGCTAGGGACGTCCCACTTTAGTTCTCCTGTCTCTAGTTCGCGGAAGTGAGCTGGCTAACAGATTAGTAAAGTGAGTACCATTGCCCGTAGTAACCAAAGTATCATCCATCAAATTCTTGAGCTCAAGTAGATTTTCATTTTTCTTCTTCCTCTTGAATGTGTAAATCTGTCATTCCCCATCCGATGATTGACTCATTTGATCAGTAGATTTCAAAGGTGGTCGGATAGTTCTAGGTCGATGCACATCATGATCCCCATGAGCCTGAGTAATACTAACATCTTTCTGGACCTGATGAGACAGTAGTGAAACAGTATAAGTATTTTCACATGTATTATCGGTGATAGGTTCTAAGGCAAGCGGGGTCTGGAGAATCTCTCTTTCCCCCACGATAAGAGGTTCCAGAGATGGAGGAGCTACAAGTGGGGACTGAATAGTTGACATATTGCTTGCGGGGAAAGTGACGTCTTCTGGGGTATCCTTCTGTTGATCAATAGTGTCAAAGACTTGGAGCTGATCCAAAGGAGATGAAATCACAGCCTCAGGCGGAGCAGTTTGCTTTTTTGGTCTGAGGTGGTGGTGTAGATGATGACATTGAGAACTGGAGTGTCCGAACATACGACAGTTCGAACAATACGGTGGAAAAAACTCAATCTCTAGCTTCTGCCAATATCTTTGGTGTTGTGTGCCCAATAAGATTTCCTTAGAAACTGGTGTAGTGATGTCTCTTTCAACAAGTATTCTGGCTTCAGATGGACGAGAAAGATTAAAAGTAGGAATGTCCGTCTTGAATAGCTTTCCATAAGCTAAGGCAATTGAGTACAATACTTTTTAAGAAAATAATGAAATTTCATACCAGGAAGGCGAATCTAAACCGGAATGATTGGTGGTTCCGTCTGTTGTTCAAAATTCGCAGATCATTTCAGAATCTTCATTGTTCTGTTATCAATTCATATTATCCTTCTAGCAAATAAGGGCATGTAATCATCTTCATTACTAATTTGAATAAGAATGTGCCTCCTATCCAATAGTCCAATTTTTTACTCTGCAACAAGATGCATAAGTTCAAATTCTTTGCGAATGAGCTCAATTTTGGGATGACCATATAGAAATTTCCCAACCAAATTCAGACAACAAGAGGAAGCAAGTTGAATACCTTCAGCTTCTGTAAAAAATATGACAAACTTCCCATTTTTCCTAACAGGTTTCTTGATATCCTCCGCCCACTAAAACGAAGAAGGGAAAGATGGAGATTTAGGTGTGGCTGAGGCATGGAAACCCACAAGGGCAGTGTCGGCGCNTTATTAAAGACACTTAGCCAAATATATATATAAAGCCCAAAAATGCTAATATATTAAATAGAAAGAAATATACAGACACAATGTGTGGAAGGGCCCAAGCATGACACCCTGTCAACATAAAAACCACAAATGATTCCAAAACTAAAAAAAACAGAAAAAATACATTATATACTTATAAATAAAAAGCCTAATAGTGCTGAAATACATAGAATCAGGTGGCTAGAGAGAGACCCAATTTGGTCTTGCCACTGCCTCTAGTTCTAGGGATGGAGCAAGCTAATAAGCTCGTAAGATGATCGTCATTGNTCACAATTATGTTTCTTGCATATTCCTTGCTAGGAAAATCATAGGTTTTGATTATTAGTGTGGTCTATGAAAATTTACACCTAGCTCTTCTGTGAAAGTGATGTTCTAGGTCAAATTCTTAGAAAATATATTAGATTTCAGATAAAACACTATCCTGAACTCTTTCTTCATTTTACAAGAAATTTATGATATGGTTCTATTTTTGCTATAAATGCAAGCCCCTTTGATTAATTATCTCCCTTGGTCATGTGAGAGAACTTTCAACTAATTACTTAGCTTAGTGCAGTAATGATTTTGATTTTCAAAAAGAAAAGAATTGTCTCCTTTTCTTTAAAGGAGATAATGATGAAGCTAATCAAGATTCTATAATTTCATCATCCTAGTTTGGAGGATTTTTTTTTTACTTTGTCAAAGAGTATATGAGATCCAACGTAATTAAATGATCTTTATCGACAGCCATAGGTAGTATTGTTCAATAGGATTTTGTGGACCTAAGGTGGAGATTTTCTTAAATGGAAGATTTTAAATTGGCCTTAGCTAATAGAAGATTTTATATCATATTAAGTGCACACTATAATTCATTGTTTGGATTTCATTGTGATTGTAATTTAGTAGTATCATTTTGCATTGAATCAACAAGACAAAAAGCCTTGGTTACAACCATTCTTTTGTGATGTCATTTGGCAGTAAAATTAGCTTATAAGTTAACATGTGTCATGTTCTTATTGGTGTGAGATTTTTTAGAGTAATTGTAGAGATTTGATTGATATGATATTATTAGCTCTTTATGAGCTAAAGTTATCTTAAATATGTTGCTCTTAGCAAATTAATGTGAAGAATGGATGAGTAGTTATTTTAAGCTTGTAGTGATTGTTTGTTGCTTAAAATATTTAAGGTTTCATTTTTTTTTTAATTCAGATGGTCATTTTTTTTATTAAAGTTCAAGCTTAATATAATTTTCTTTGTATTTGAGGTCTTCTTGAAAATAGGTTTTCTCCGATTACATACATGAATCTTAGCATGCCTATATGATATAATGACATGATATTTTTTTCTCTTCAAAGCATAAATCTTTGACGCATTCAGAAGATGCAATTGCACAAGTCTTAACATACTTGCACACATTTTGAGTCAATGTATCAGAGTTGGAAAATGCCTTGCTATGTGAATGCCAAATTTGAACTCATTCAAGTTTTGTATATTGCATAATTGTTACATTGCTGAGGGGCATGCACAAAATTTGAAAGTGTTTAAACTGTTTATTTACATGAATGTAAATTACGCGTACAAATATTAATGCATTATATGTGAATTTGAATATTGTCTTTAAATTGATGCTCGTCTTTATTTTTTCTGCTTATATTCAATTTTATTCTTTTTTAAATGATTTAAATAATGATTTTTTAGCAATAATTTTATCTTTAGTTTATAATTTATAATTAATTTATTTTCATTTTTATTTTGTTTTAAAGTCTAAATAGTCCAATTTGAAAATACAATTTCAAATCATTTGCAATGGAAGAATTGACTCTGCCCGCCCACCTATAAGACACGAATGGTCGGTGGTTGTAAATATCTTCTACCAACCTACTCATAGAGTCCACATGGGCTTTCAACATCCATTCAGAAGTCAAATATGAACATAAATTTCTCCGTCGAGTTGGAATAGCCCGAATGGATACTTATTTAGCAATTTTCATTGGTACATTGAAACAACATGAGTGAGTACTTATTTAGTAGGTATCCCCGTCAAATTGGAACCATTTAAATGGTTGCTTTTTTAATAATTTTTTTTGTTGAGTTTGAACAACCCCAAATGAGTACTTAATAGTTCTTAAAATTTATACATTTGTGAGTGAGGCGATGACAATGTTGAGATGAGAAATCAACGAGACTGAAATACAAATCCATATATTTCTTTTGTGATTTTTTATAAAAATTTTTAATGGATTTGTTTGAAAAAATATATAAAATAAGTAAAGAAAGGGTGAAAAAAGTGGTTGGTTTGCCTAGGTTGGCCACGTTAGAATTGTGCAATTGGGTGGAATTGGGCTTCGAGTTATAAATAGAGGCAGAATGGGGAGAAGGAAGCCCTCCACTAGGATTTCTAGAGGATATTTGATGGTTGATGCAATGCCTGATAATTTAGCATTAATCAAGTCTGGAACTACGGTCAGACGGTATTATTTTTTTTTTAAATTATACAATAAACCATCATAACTTCCAATTATTAAAAAAACCACCAAAAAGCACAAAGTATACCAAACAGTAATCATATCCAACTAAAGCAACAAGGTGAAAAAAGTGGTTGGTCTGCCTAGGTTGGCCACGTTAGAACTGTGCAATTGGGTGGAATTGGGCTTCGAGTTTTAAATAAAGGCATAATGGGGAGAAGGAAGCCCTCCACTAGGATTTCTAGAGGATATTTGGCGGTTGATGCAATGCCTGATAATTTAGCATTAATCAAGTCTGAAACTGTGGTCAGACGGTATTAATTTTATTTTAAATTATACAATAAACCATCATAACTTCCAATTATTAAAAAAACCACCAAAAAGCACAAAGTATACCAAACAGTAATCATATCCAACTAAAGCAACAATATAAATTGAAAGTAAAACAATATCACAATCTAACCAATTATGGTCCATCATTTCTCATAATTAAACAATATAAAAAACTAAAAGCATAATAAATAACATTCTACCTAGTATCTATAGTCCTTATCCTGTAAACCAAATCCTTCATGTCAAATATATCAATCTAGAGTTTCACTTGAAAGAAATATTTAATTCAACTATAAAATTTTCACTTAATGAGTAATTCCAATCTTATTATGCATTAAATTAATATACAAATACTATGCATGAATATAAAAAATATATAATTCATTAATTAATCAAACTATAAACTTTCATTTTAAATTAAATCTTTCCTTTTAAATTAAGCGTTTAACTTTTTGATATTTGCTAATTTTTTAAGAAGTCGTATCAAGATCACCACCATACTTTAAGATATTCTCAAAAAATTATACCCGTAGGTACACCCTAAAAAGTTTGCACCAAAAGGTACATCTTATTATTTTCATTTCTTTCTTGGTGCATGGGTATAATAGTGTCTCATAGCTAGCACCATAAGAGGATGTATCCTAATTGACTTAAGCTATTAATTGTCATTTTATATCAATTTAATATCATTTAAATGTACTTTTGTATTCCAATTATTTCCTCCCATTTGTGAGACATCTTTCAAACATTCAAAATATATNAAACATTCAAAATATAATTCATAAAAAAAATATTTGCTTTTAAAATACATTGCAAGTTCATTTTTATCAATGTTATTATAATCTTTTATTCTTAAAATACATCTTTAAATAAATCATTAATTTAATATCAATAAGAAAACAATTACTCACCTTTTAGTCTCAAAAGAGCTCTTTATCAACTTAATCCTCTGATTACTTCTTACAACTCCTCTTTGACTCTATTTCTCTTGCTAACCACGTTTCAAAGTTCTTATTCATTGAATCAGTTTTTTAACCATTATTTAAATTAATTAAATTGTACTTGATAGCATCTATTTAATTAAAAAATATATTTTATATAACTAAAATATCGTAACTCTAACCTTATTAAAGTTTTCTCAGATCTCCTCCTTCCTTAGCTCGTACACTTCACCTACTTCTTCTCTCTCTAAGATAAAATTTCTATACTGAGCTTGCATAAATTCTTGATTTTTGTGGCATAAAACTTAATAGGAATGAAAGGTCTAGGGAAATTTTCATACATTCCACACAATTCTTATGTATTTACATATCTAACACCTACAGTGTGATATGTTCACTTTTAACATTTTTGTGTCATAAAGTAATGCATGAAAATGTGCATTTCACTTTTAACAAGGTAATGATGGTGGTATTTTGATGTGAAATGTTAAAGATTTGAGCTTCATGCATGTAAATGAATTATTATTTATGTGTTAGATATGTAACTACATGAGAATTGTGTGGCATGCATGTAAATGGCCCATGGTTTAATTGTTCTAGCTTTGATATCACTAATGTTGATCATCTCTTTTGACAGGTAAAAATGCTTATGCTGTCTCAGTTTTGAGGCAAATTGAGCTGAAAATTGAGGGAAGAGATATCAATGATGGACGGTATGCAAGCGACTGTTCGTCTCTAAATCAAGTTGTGATTGAGCTTTGACTTTCTTTCGAATGAAGTTGACTGCTTAGATTTGTTTTGCAGGGTCATGCCAGTTTCCCAGCAGGTGGATCATCTCATCAGGGAGGCCACAAGCATAGACAATTTGTGTAATATGTATGAAGGGTGGACACCTTGGATATGATAAATCTTTTATTGTGATCTGAGGTAATATTTTCAGGTCAGATCCCATATTTTCATGAAAATTTGTGCCAGTCTCTGTTTGACAAGTTATGGCTTGATTCTTATAATAGTCATTTCTGTGGGCCGGAATTTTCTTATGGGAAATTTACATAAGTAGCACACAATCTCTATGTATTTACATACTCATACCTAAATTTTCATATTTACATACATAGAACTTCAGTGCTTTAAATCTGTACATGAAAATGTATGCTTTACTTTTAAAAAGTGATAATAGTGCCATTTTTTAATGTGATATTAAAGATTTAAGTGATGTCTGCTAATGTAAAGTTTAGGTGTGAGATATGTAAATAAATAAAAATTGTGTGCTATGTATGTAAATGCCCAATTTTCTTATTTTTGATGTTTTGGTCTGAGTTTTATTGTGAATAGTCCTTTTTTTTATTTTAATGCATCCGTGTCATGCTTTTTCTTCATGGGAAGTTTACCTTTATACAACACAAATCCTATGTATTTACATATCCAACACCTAAAGTTTGATATTTACAATCATATTACTTTGATATCATAAATTTATATTTGAAAGGTGTTTTTGACTTTTAAGAATTAGTATTAGTGTTTTTTTTTATGTGAAGATAAAGAGTTAAATGCCATACATATAAATATGAAAATTTAAGTTTGGAATGTGTAAATACATAAAAAAATTGTATGGCTTACTGGCATATATGTAATTGCTCCTTTTATCTCTTGAATAGTGTATGAAGAGTATGGTGTTATATGGCCAACCACTACAGGCGGCATTATCCATTTTAAGTTATGGTATATTAGTTTAATGGAACCACTACGAGACAACCTTTTTGGTTATGTAAATATATGATTCACACATTATATATATATATATATATATATATATATATGCTCAAGAAGTGCGCAACCGTGGCCTGTTTGAAGGCAGCTTCAGCGTAAGTTCCTTTTGGCCCGAGTTTGAATCCCAACTATGTCGAATTAGCACATATGGAGGATCGGTATTTAGGGGGACAGGATGATATGTCTGCCCTAAATGCCATTTTTTTAATATATATATGCTGAAGAGAGATTTACACGCGTACTACTCAATTCTTATGTATATAGATATCCAACAACTAAACTTCAATTTTTTACATATAAGCCATCTTACCTATGCATGAAAAGATATATTTCACCTTTTAAAAGATAAAATAGTGGTATGTTTTATATGATACTAAAAATTTGGGTGGTATAAATGTGAAAAATCAAAGCTTAGGTGTTAGATATGTAAATGCATAAGAATTGGGTANGTTTGATCCTATGGACTCGTCTAAGTGAGACGAACATATCTATACGGTTAACAAGCCATGAAATTAAANATTCACACATTATATATATATATATATATATATATATATATGCTCAAGAAGTGCGCAACCGTGGCCTGTTTGAAGGCAGCTTCAGCGTAAGTTCCTTTTGGCCCGAGTTTGAATCCCAACTATGTCGAATTAGCACATATGGAGGATCGGTATTTAGGGGGACAGGATGATATGTCTGCCCTAAATGCCATTTTTTTAATATATATATGCTGAAGAGAGATTTACACGCGTACTACTCAATTCTTATGTATATAGATATCCAACAACTAAACTTCAATTTTTTACATATAAGCCATCTTACCTATGCATGAAAAGATATATTTCACCTTTTAAAAGATAAAATAGTGGTATGTTTTATATGATACTAAAAATTTGGGTGGTATAAATGTGAAAAATCAAAGCTTAGGTGTTAGATATGTAAATGCATAAGAATTGGGTAGTATGTATGAAAATGCCCCCTTGCTGAAAGCAGTGATTTTCTGTTGCAGGGTAGCAGTGCAATGCCATTATACTCCATCAAGCTGATGCATCTTGCAGAGACTAAACAAGAGAAATAAAATCAAAGATGCATTTCACAAGAATTTGCAGGCTTTTGCTAGGTGTTTTTACCTGGGATCAGAGCCGGCCGATGCCGATCCCAGTCGTCCAGTGTCGAAAATACACGAGTACTTGTATAGCTCTACTGCTCAATAGTTTTTTTATACATTTAATTTTTGGCAAATTTGCAGACATACCACACAATTCTTTTGTATTTATATAGCTAACACCCAAACTTTATATTTACATTCATAACACTTTGGTCAATTTTGGTGTTAGATATGTATATACAGAAGAATTAAGTGCTATTATGTATACATGTAAATACCCCCTAATTCTTTTTTTTTTTTTTTGGAACTGCAGTGTGACTTTCAAATGTCAAGCAATGATTTGGATAAATTGAGCTTCTGAATTTGGTTGGAGTTGATCTGGACTTCATAGAGATCACTTGCCTCAGAACTCAGGCAATGATTTCGACCGTTAACTTGAACCATTCTTCCATAGAAAAGAGTATGTGTACCAACTTCTCATAGTCTTCCTTTAAAGTTGTGAGTTGCATCAATCCACCTGTTATTATTATTTGTTGGAGGGCAATTACATGCAGAGCACCTGAAAGATTGGTATTTACAAATCAACCACCCTCTTTCATCTATTTTTCAAATTGTCACTCAAATATTAATTTAAAACCATGGTAAAACCCCAACCAACCTACATTTTTCAGTTTTATAAAATTCTCAATAATTTGGTAGAGGCACGCGTTCATGCATCGGAAATTTACTTGGGTGGTTGATTTGTAAATATCGATTTTTAGGGTGGTCTGTGTGTAATTATACCTTATTTTTATGTATATATATATTTTTTATTTTTTTCTTTTTTTAAATCTTTTATTTTTTATCTCCAGGAAGCAAGGGAGGGAAGTGTTTGTGTCATAGCCAGCATTTTGGGGAAGTTATCTTTGTTCTTATCTTTACTTTAGGCATAACTTTTTGGTTGCTTCTCTCTCTCTCTCTCTCTCTCTCTCTCTCTCTCTCTCTCTTCTAATTTTATTTTGATTTTTTTTTTTAATTTTCCAATTCTCACTAAAATATTAAAATTCCTAACAAAACTCCAACTTGTATTTTTTATTTTTATCAAATTCTCAATGATTTTATGGTGATACGTGTAAATGTATTTGTTAGGTAGTTCATAAATCACCCTGAATATTTTATTTGTAAATATCAATGTTTTGAGTGTTCTGTTCTAATATTTAATATGGAATTAACATTAAAAAAATATATTTTTTGACAAATTAAATATTTTTTTTTATTTTAAATAAATATATAAATATAATAAAATAATAAAAAGTAAAAGTTATTTGAGTTGGTACCCTAATGTGTAATTTTAGTGTGAGGCATTTACATACATACCAATTGTGTGGGTGTGGGTGTGGGTGTGGGTGTAAGGACATTTTTGTAATTTTAAAATTATAGATTTCGAGCAAACATGTAAATGATATTGCTTGAAGTGGTGGAGATCTTGATTTTCTTCTAGTGCAGTAAGCATGTGCCTCTTAAGCTTCAATGCCCATTAAATAAAAATAGAAGAAGGAAGAGACATTCAAATAGAAAGAGAGGGAGAAGGCATTTAAAGTTATATGTCTAGATGGTGAAAGAGCTATTATGGAGACATAAATGCTGACTTGCTAGTGGGCTAATTTGGGATAGATGTGGGCCCATAATTCATGTTGAGTTGGTTATTGACCCTCTTAAATTAGGGTGGTTGTTCTTTTGGCTATGGTAAGTGACCCTATAGCAAGTCCACTATGACTCTTGGTTTAGTAAACCTCTTTCTTGAGAAGTGCATATTGGCATTGATGTGGTGCATCTTAGACTTTGATTAGTACCTTAGCCTCTAGTGAGTGTAACAACATTTAAATAGTGTGGTTTGACCATTGAGAAATGTATTTACTGTCTTTAGTCAGTACAACTTATTCTTTATCTAGTGCACCTTGGATGAAGAAACAAACATGGAAGAGATGTTAGGTGTGTGTGTCGATGGAGTTTTGGTCATTCTGACTGGCTGAAGCCAAAGGTTCGGGCATTGTGGTTAGGGCAATAGAGAATTTGGGAGTTTTGAAGGTCTCTTTATCGTAATATGTTGTGGCTTCTGATGCTACCTCTAGTCATGATTGTATTTTGAATTACGATCACAAGGGAAAGGAAAGGTGGACATAAGATTGGAGCTTTATGTCTACGTTTGTCTCATAACATAGAAAATAAAGCAACACTTAGAAAAGAGAAAAGAAGAAGAGAGAGATGAGAGAAAAAAGATCTTAGCCTTTTATTAACAACATAAATAATTTAAAAGACTCTATCCTTGAAGTGACAGATAATTACAAACACATAAACACATGGAAAACTCCTAAAGTGATTAGGAGAAGTCACCGATTGTATAGATGAAGTCATCAGCACAAGGGTGAACTCCCATAAGGTCCAGGAGGGCAATTGCCCTTTTTGAAATATTACTTTACCCTTCGTTGCCCTAACCCCTCCCACATTAAGTATAAGGGGCCGGTCTGAATGCACTTTTAGCTTATAGCAAGTGCATTGATGAAAATACATTAGTTTTTTATGAGTGCACATTAATACTTGACAAATGCATCTTAGCCTTAGACGAGTGCACCTTGACATTTGACAAGCGCATTTTAACTTGGAGTGATTGCATCTTAGCTTTGATTGAGTGGGCGCATGCACCTTAGCCTTCAACAACCATATCCGACCTTCACCGGGTACCCATTGTCCTTCAATAAGTTTGTTCTAGTACACATTTAACCATCATCATTCCAACACACATTAAAGTCAATCGTGCAAACCCTCTAACATTCTTGAATATACAAAAGCCACACTTGGATTTTCAATGAATGTGTAGAACAACCAACCCCCTTATATTGCTCAAGTTTTTTTCTTCCCATAAAACCCTCATTCAAATCTAAATTGACTTACAAGCCACTTGAGACAATGAGCAAAGTTAGAATGTTCAATAAGGGCCATTTTGGAAATATCAAATATTTGGAGAGCTGGAAAGAGAATCTCCATAGGATTGTCCTATTTATACTTTTTATGTATGTATGTATGTATGTAAAGACAAATAAATAAAAAACAAGTAATTACATACATGACACCCAAAATATTATTATTTACAAATCAAACACCCTGTTTCATCCATTTTTCAAAGTCTCACTCAAATATCAAAGATCATGATAAAATCTCAATTCATAATGATTTGATCGTGGCACGAATAAATGCGTAGGTTTAATTGTTCGAAAAAATTATCTAAAAGATAGATTTGTAAATAGTAATATTTATTATGCTCTGTATGTAATTATCCCCTCCAAAATAAAAAAGGCAAGGTTAAATAAAACCTCCAGAAGTACTATGACCCCAAATCCCTCCCCCATCTTCATCGACTCCAAACCCCACAGCAAAACCCTTCCTTTCCTCCTTCCTCTCCTCAATGGCGATCCACCAACAGCTCCTCCGCTTCAACCTCCACTTCACCGTCCTCGCCGCCGTCGCCGCCGTCGCCGCCGTGATCATCTCCTACTTCGCATACCTGGGCCCCACCTTATCCTCCCTCTTGAGCTTTTTCTGGCCTCTCCTTCTCTCCACCACCTTCCTCCTTGCCGCCGTCGCCGTCATTCTCCGGATCTCGCCGCCGCCGCCTACCGAATCCGCCGCCGGCGCGGCCGGCGAGGATATCATCGAATACGTCGCCGGAACACGTTACGAGCAGCTCGGAGTGGAAGCCGCTCCGGACGAGATCTGAGAGGTTTCCGTACTGCGCGTGGGGTATTTGAGGGGCGATGATATGTAAATTTGAAATAAGTGAAGGGCAATTTGAGAATTACGCTTGTGTTTCTAGGTTCTTCCAGTGCTTTTCTGGGTTCGGTTGAACCGGGTTTATCTGCATTGGCCGTTGTACTGGTTCGGTTTAAATAATTGGACCGGCGATTGAATCGGCCGAGTTAAAGCTTGTTTATTCTTTTCTTGTGGGAAGAACTCTATTGGATTAATCATAACTGATTTAAATACTATTCATAATTATTTATATTCATGTATTTACATTTCTACCACCTAAACTTCAATTTTTACATATATATCATGACATTATTTATGTATGAAAATGTGAATTTCATTTTTTTTATAGCTAATATGATAATATTTTCTTATGTGTAATGAAAAATATACATGATATAAATATAAAAATCAAAGATTAGATGTTGCTATGTAAATACATAAGAATAGGGTGGTTTGTTCATAAATAGCCCTTTTAAATCTGGACAACCTCCTATAAATTGAGTCTCTCATGTTCGTCATATCGATTTAGAGTTTAACCTCAAAGAAATAATTAATTTAAAAAGTAGGTTTATCATAAGTTAAAGAGTAATTATAATTTTATTATGCATTAATAAATATGCAAATGATATGCATACTTGTCCATAAGAAATGTGATTAATTAATTAATCAAACAATAAACTTTCATTTTAAATTAGTTATTCTTATTTCGATTTAACTCATTTATCTTTCTAAGTTTTACTTTTAAAAAAAAATCATATCATGATGATTGTTTGTATGTACTCTTAAAAGTTTTATGCCGTAAACACCCTCAAAATTTTTTATTTGAAGATGCACATTTATCATTTTCATTTTATTAATAGACTCATCAGCAATGTACATCATAAGTGAATATATCTCATAAACATTAAGCAAATCTTGAATATGAGCTAATAAAAGCCAATTTACTGGTCACATGTCCAATCCTCTTCACAATCTCATATGAGCATACATATTTGGGGTTTTATTTTTCATTTTTCCAAACCTTTGCACACCCTTCAAATGATTGGTTTTAACTAAAATAAACTCTCCAACTTCAAATTCAACAAAAAACGTGTTTAACATCATAATATTTTATGTATCTATCTTGTAATGTCGCATAGACTATAGTTGGAGGCAGCAATACATTAGTGGGCTACAAAAAGTTACTGTTGGAAGTTGTAATAATCGTTGTTCACCTGATCCATAATTGAGGGTTGTAAATATCAGTTGGTCACAGAGGTCATAATTGAAAGTTGTAGTAGTAATTGGTTATATAGATTGTAGCCGATTAATAAACCTCTTCTCTCATAACAGTGTTACGGTTTTACAGAAGACACTACATTTGTTTGTATACAGGGTAATGAAAGATATAGGTGCTAGTACAATCATTGTATACTCATTAACAATTGTAAGTGGTGATCGTCGATAGCAAATGGCTGGCGGAGAAGTGGTAATGGCCAACGGTGATTAGCAATTATGGATATCAAAAGTTGTCATTAGCAAGCAAGTCAACAATGGTGATGAGAAGGGGTGGTTGACGAGTATCAGGGGCGGTCGACGACAACCAACAATCAGTGGTTAATGACAATCCTCGTTTATGAAAATCGAAAGTTATTGTTGGGTCTTCAATATGACGTTATATAGTGAAGCCGTATTTGAGATACAACGTTATCAAGCATGTGTCGAGCAGAAGTGACAGATAGGCGGTGATTGATGGTGATCGACGACTACATATGTCAAAAGTTATCAGCGAGCCTTCAGTCCAAAACTAATCTCTTCTCTCTTACGTAAAGAGATGAGGTCTATTTATAGCCTCTAGGGTAAGGAGATTTTGGTCTTTTGACGAATAAGTTTCACCACTTACGAGACAACTCACATCGATTCCCTTTAATTATAAGAGTTTTGTTTTAATGGTTTAAGAGCTTTAATGACCTCAAGACTAAGTAAGCTTGGGCTCATTGGATTCCTCTCATCGAAAAAGTTGATTTTGCTACAATAATGTCAAATTTGGAATGTATTTTATCATTTAATTAATGATTCAAAACCTTTAATTATTTTTTAAAGACCTAATCTGAGCTCGATTGAAATCAGATTGAATCATTTTTTATATCATTAGGCGCGCCTTGTTGATACGATAACTTTGACTATATATTTGCTGAAATTAGAGATTTGGATGATCTTGAATGTCTCTTAGTAAAAATACCTCGAAATATGTACCAAATTGTAAAAATTTTCTTAATTATGCATCATTAATCATTTTTTCATAAATTATTTAAAATGATAATTAACATTTATTAAATTAAAAATATAATAATTATTAAACTATTGTTAAGCATTTAAGTTTAGAGGAAAAAAAAATTAGTGTATTACATAATAATAAACAATTTAGCTAAAATCATAATTTTAAACACTAAAAAGCTAGAAATATATATTTCCTTCTAATCTTTCTAACACGTGGCCTTACGAGCTCCAAAGCGGCGGCAATAAGATCAGCCGGCTAGCCACGTGGCCGCGGAATATAAATATAAAGGAGGGGCAAAATAGTAAAAGAAAAAAAGAGAGCTCTTTTTGCAGGCAGAGTGCAAGTGGTAGCGGAGCCGAGAGAGATTTCGACGGGAGTTGCCGGTTCGGAGCTTGTCGGTGAGTATTTCTCCATTCGACTGTATAATTCTTGATCGGTTTTGTCGATTTTAGGTTCTTCAATTCGCTAATCTTAATTCAGAAAATGTAATTTAGGGTTTTTTAAGATGCTTTATGTATGCGGCTTCTGGTTTTGAGCTTCCAACCCTAGCGCCGTGCCGTTTTTCCCGAAATTTATCCGTTAAAATGTGCCGCTTTGAATTAAGTTTGAGTTTTAGAATTAGGTTGTTGTCATGCTTCAGGTCTGGCTGTAGTTCATACGAGAAGAATGTTAGGGATTTGGTGCTGGTTTTAATGGCGTTGAGATTGAGTTCTTCTGCTAATTAGCATTGTTGAGATGTTTTTGTTTCGAGATAGTGTTGCTTTAATTGCTGCGTTGTTTTGGTTTTTCATGGGAGTTAGGTGATTTTTTCTATTGAGTTGAGTTCTTGTTTGTTTTGTTTAGAATTATGTCTTTAATGTGTGTTGATTGTTTCCAGTTCTTCTGTTTTAGATTGAAGTTTAGGTGTTAGATATGTAGATGATAAAGAATTAAGAGGTATGTATGTAAATCCCTTGAAAAAGTTATTTTTTTTATGTTTGATATGTAAATGATAAAGAATTAAGAGGTATTTATGCAAATTGCCTTTGTTTATATATAATATTTTGGTTACCTAACATCTCAATCACCTAAAACTTTATTTCCTTTTTAAATATAGGAGTGATTAATCCATTATATTTAAAGTTTTGGGTGATTGAAATGTTAAATTTTTAGTTTGGGCGATCAATCCGGTTATATTTTAAGTTTTGAGTGGTTGGTATGCAAAAACCCCATTTTTTTCAGTGATTTTTGAAGAAGCTTTGTTATTTGGTTCATCGTTGATTTTTTTTTGAAGGATCTTTTTGCTGCTGCATTATTGGAATGGAGGAAGCGGAGCAATCATTGGAGCCGAAGGAAGATAGATTGAAAGATGTCACTGGTCCACCTGATGGTGCAGTTGTAAAAGTTTCTACTGAGGTATGGAATGGGGATGGAAATATGATGGAAGAAGTTAGGCATTATGGAGATGAAAATAATGTTTCTGAAGAGTTGAAGGCAGCGGCGGAGGCGAAGTGTCTGGGGGATGTAAAGAATGGTGAAGATGAGAAGAATTTGAATGAATTGAAGGTCGGAGAGGAGATGAATGGTGTTAAACAGATTAAGAACGGGGAAGAAGATGAAAATATTAGGGAAACCAACATAGTAGTTGAAAATGAGGCAAGGAAGGATGTGGTTGGGGATGAAAAGGTGGCTGGGGATTCTCAGGATTTGCAGGAAAAGAAGGATTTTGAAATATCCATTGGCGAGGAAAAGAAGATGGAAGTTGATGTTCAGAATGGTACTGAGATGAAATTTATTGTGGAAAGGGTGGAGGATGAAGTTGTGGAGGAGGATGTAAAATACAGCAATGAGAAGTATGGCCATGAAGATGTTGAAGCTATTGTAGGGAAGAGTAAGGAAGAAGGCAGCAGCGTGGTAGATGATATAANCAGCGTGGTAGATGATATCTCTGTTAAAGAGCTGGAGAATGGTGAAGATGAAGGTGGTGTGGAAGGGATGAAAGTTGATGAAAATGGCAAACCTACAAGTAGTGAGAGGGTTGAGGATAGTGTTTTGATACAAGTTGAAGAGGATGATAGAGAGAAGGTTAGAAAGGATGCCAAGGACATGGAAATGGTGGAAGCTAAAGATGTGGTAGAGGAAGAAGCTCTTGAGGTAAAAGATGAGGAAAGGCTTGCTGTAAGGGAAAGGGAAGAAGATGAAAAGGATAATGGTGGAAATGCTAACAAGATTGTGAGTGATAATGAAAAAGTTGAGTCTTTGAAAAGGAAAAGGAGCAGAGATCGACGATCTTCTGAAACAGATGAAGCTAAGAAAGATGGCGACACCGAGGAAAATGTTGAAGAATTGGAGGTAAATGCAAGTAGAAAGAGGTCTAAAGAGGTATTGAGTTCCCCTGTGGGCTCTTCCAGTGAACGTCCTGTGCGTGAAAGGAAAACCGTTGAGAGGTTAGTAGAAGTTATTGAAAAAGGACCGGATAACACTGTTATCATAGAGAAGGTGCATATTTCTTTCTCTAGCTTCTCTTCATTAGAAAATATAAACATATGACTGATTATTTTTTTAATGTTTCTTATTGTAGGGTCGAGGAACTCCATTGAGGGAAATACCTAATGGTATGCTTTTAATTGTCTTGGATGCATGTTTGTCTCATTTCGTTCATGATGAGTTAATATCATGGATTCTTAAAAGACCTCTTCTAGTTTTTTACTTATCAGTATTATTGGACTTCTCATTTGTTTTTTAATGGTTGGATTTTATTCGATAAATTGGTCTTGCCTTTTTTGTTTTAATTTAAGATATAATTATACTCTATGAATTTATTTTTCCATTTTGGTTTTATTTTAAGATATAATTCCACTTTATGTTGGAACAATGGATAGGTAGATTTCACATAGCCAACTCAATTTATTTGCCGGTATGATGATTTTTTGCTTCTTACATTGTAGTTTCTAGCAATAGGATCTGATTCAGAATCAAAATCAGCTAACGAACAACGAAGAATTGTAATAGATAGGTGGAAAAACTCAAATGATGGCTGCTCTTATAAAAATCAAAGGAAAGCAAGCAAGATATAATTATGATCTATTGTTCAAGAGATAGATTGTCTCTCCCACAACTCTTGATGAAGAAAAGAAAACTGCAGCCAACAAAATGTTCATAAGAAAAAAATAAACCCTAGGTTATTAGCCTTAATGTTATCCTATCACAGCATTTCAAATGTTTCCCCAAACTCCTAATTTTCCTCCTAGCATACGTGATTAAAGCCCTTATGATCCCTTCCTGTTCGTTGGTTTCCTCAGTCGCTGCTCCTTGTTGCGCCTCACCTCTCTGTTGAGCTGATCGAATCTTATACAATCGAGGACTGCCGCTTGTTCTTTGCTCGACCGATCCAGGCGAGGACGGTCAAGTAGCGAGCGTAACAATATTTCCCTCCCAAAGAAGCACCTCTTCCTCAAGGCGAAATGATGGAAACTGCCTTTGGATCACCTCGTAAGGTTCCCACGTTGCTTCATTCTCTGACATACCCTTCCACTTAATAATTGCATCCTTTGCTTCGAGCCCTCCTCGACACACTCCTTCGACCTCTAAGGGTTCTAGCATCACCTTCATTTCCTCTATCATCATCGAGGGTAGTGACAACTAGGGTTTATGATCTCCGATCGCCCATCTCAGCTGCGAAACATGGAAGACTGGATGTAATACTAAGGATGGTGGTAACCGCAAATGGTAGACCACTGCTCCAATGCATTCCGTTACCTCGTAGGGTTCAAAATATCATGGTGAAATTTTCTCGCTCCTCCGCTTAACTAATGTCTTATGCTTATAGGTCCTTAGCTTCAAGTAAATCATGTCCCCTGTTTCGAACTGCTCCTCTCTCCTATGTTCACATATGTTATTCTTCATGATCTGTTGAGTTCTCAGTAGATGCCCTTTGAGCTCTACCAATATTCTGTCCCTCTCTTCCAAGTACCAGTCAGCACTGGACACTGGTGTCGTACTATGCCCACAATGCATCAGGTGGGGTAGATCTCCCCCATAGAAAATCTTGAAAGAAGTAGTTTGCATTGCAGTAAAATTTTGGCCTATCCAATGTACCGTTGACCACACTTCTGTTAACCACCTCTGTCTGACCGTCATTTTGAGAATGATATACTATGTTTCTCTTGAGGACTGTTCCTTGTAACCTAAATAATTTTTTCCATAATTGGTTGAGGAACACTTTGTCCCTGACCGATATAATCGATTCTGCACCCCGTGCAAACAGACCACCTCCTGTATGAACATCATAGCGATTGATACCGCAGTGTAGGGGTGTCATAATAGAATGAAATGTGCATACTTGCTCAGGCTATACACTACCATCAGGATCGCCGTAAACCCTTATGATCGTGGTAACCCTTCTATGAAGTCCATTGCCTCTTCATCCCAAACCTACTCCGATAATTTTAAGGGTTGTAACAACCTGTCTGGCGCTATGGTCAAGTATTTGTGCCGCTGACACGTATCGCACGCGCCACCATGTGTTCTTCGTTTCCGCATCCCCATCCAATAAAGCTCTGTTGAAAGACGACTGTATGTCTTTTGCACCGCGAAATGCCCCTCGATTACGCTAGTGTGAAACTCCTGCAATAGTTTGAGTATGTACTCCGACGCTCTTGGTAAAATGAACTGCCCCTGGTAGAGTAGTTCCCCTCAAGGCATATCCCAAATGAATATTTGGATCTCATAGCAATTTTGCCCATATCCTTCTCAGTCTTTCATCTAGATCGCTCTCACACCGCAGTGCTTCCCAATCGAGGACCAAGGGTACCGATAAGGCTGTCAGCTAGGGCTCCTTTGATTTCCTCAACAGGGCATCTACTGCTTTATTCTCCAACCCTGGCTGGTATTGAATCTCGAATCATATTGCCGTAACTTGGATAGTCATCTCTGACGCCCTTCAGTCACCATTGTCTGCTCTGACAGGTACTTCATGCTTCTCCGATCTATTTAACCAAGAAAGTGTCACCCCAAAAGGTAGGGTCCTAAAATAACTGTCCCAAAAGGGCGCACTCTTGTAAAGGTGACCTGTGATATATTTCTCGACACAACGGTAACATAATCCTTTTGCTCTTTTATCATGCACTTCTACATTGGTGAGAGACTTGAAATTACCCCCAGGAGGGTCCACGTATTTTTATCTTTCAGCGTTTCTTTCTGGAATGACACAGTCTGGGTCCTCGGTGTTGTGGCTGTGAAGGAACTCTTATAGAATCCTTCTGTGATGGCGCCTTTGATGGTCTTTCACTTGATTTTGTTCTCCATCATTTGGGTGAGCTCCATCATTTCTCTCAATCCATGCAGTCTCAATGGTCGAATGACTGCTCGTATGGTTGGGCTTTAGGCCTTTTAAGAAGCTCCCTTCCATTCTTACTGCGGAAATACCACTCAAACTTCCTAATAAGAGCTTGAACTTCTCACTATATTTTGTAACAGTCCTCTCCTGAGTTAGAGCATAGAATTGCTTGTGTAAGCCTCCTTCCCAAATAGCTCGGAAACGCTCCAACCAGTGATCCTCAAACTCCTCCCACTAGTGCATCGTATACCTTACCTTCATCCACTGAACCCACACTAAAGTCTCTCTCTAAACATAATCTCATCGTCATGAGCTTATCTTTCTCAGTTTACTCATTGACTGCAAAATACTGCTCCATCATTTCTCTCAATCCATACAGTCTCAATGGTCGAATGACTGCTCGTATGGTCGAGCTTCAGGCCTTTTAAGAAGCTCCCTTCCATTCTTACTGCGGAAATACCACTCAAACTTCCTAATAAGAGCTTGAACTTCTCACTATATTTTGTAACCGTCCTCTCCTAAGTTAGAGCATAGAATTGCTTGTGTAAGCCTCCTTCCCAAGTAGCTCGGAAACGCTCCAACCAGTGATCCTCAAACTCCTCCCACGAGTGCATTGTATACCTTACCTTCATCCACTAAACCCACACTAAAGTCTTTCCCTCTAAACATAATCCCATCGTCATGAGCTTATCTTTCTCAGTTTACCCATTGACTGCAAAATATCGCTCCACTCGATACACCTACCCATGTGCATCTTCCGCTTTGAAGATCGACATTTTCAATTTTCTTAATCCTGCATTTTGACCCCAAATTCCCCTCCTTCTGTCATAACCGTACACAACTCCTGATTCCTTCTTTCCTCATTCGTGCTCTTCTGTGCCCCTTGCACCATCACTCATTCATTTTTCAGCCTAGTATTTTCCATCGAAACTATCCACTCCTTCCCTCCTCTTGAAGTCCTAGAGGGGACACTCTTAGTGGTAGATGATGTCCTCCTCGTTGTCCTCTCGTTTGATCTCCTTCTCTTTTGACTTGACCAAAGATTTCCTGATCAACCCTTGGTTAGGGTTTTCAATTGGAGCGATCGACTTGGCCCTGGACCGCATCTCCATATGCCTTTTCATCATCTCTTGCACTTCCATTTAGCTCTCAAGGGAGGAAAACCCGCCCTTAATGGTGGCGAACCATTCTTCCATTCCCGATTTGATTTGCCCAACTTCTCCTTCCAGTACATCCACTTTATATGGTGACATCCCTCTGAGATCTTGTTCTGATACCAATTTGATACGACTAAAAACCAAAATAGCGAGCAAAGGACGATAAAATGACAATAGATAAGTGGAAAAACTCAGACGATGGCTGCTCTTACGAAAATCAAAGGAAAACAAGCAAGATAAAATTATGATCTACTGTTTGAGAGGAAGTTCTTCTCTCCCACAACCCTAGACATCGCTAGGAACACCACAGGAGGAAAAGAAAATTGCAGCCAACAAAATATGCATAAGAAATAGCAAACCCTAGGTTATTAGTCTTGTAACTGGATCTCTCATAAAGCAAACGCTAAGAACACCACTTATTGTAATTGTATATACCTATATAGGTATGTATTGATTTGTTTGTCACTTCCATCCATGCTCGTGTCCGGGCACGATGTGCCTGTCTCTGTGTCTATGTGTATGTATGTATCTTATTGTCGATCTATTGTCTGCTTAGTTGTGGCAATGTAGGGATTGTGAGTCCACACAAGCAAGCTGCCTAGTAAAAATTCCTTATTAAGGTATTTTTATTGGTGGGAGGTAACTTAGTCATCTGGAAAAAAAAAGAAATAAATAGTGGCCAATTCAAACACCTAGGAAGCATTGAGCCATGACGCATTCGACATTTTAGATGTTATATGTATAGAGTTAGTACATTTGACTGTTTCTTAATTCCTCTATTTTAGATAGAGGGGTTCTCTATTAAATAATGCCACCTATTACTGGTAAGAGTAATTAACTCTAGATACCTAAAGGAAATCTTGATAAAGTTCATGGAAAATGATAGAAAATCATGGGACCGACATTATTGGATGAGATGCAAACCGGAGGGGATTCCATTTGATCTACTTTGTTGCCCTTGTTATGTGAAATATAAATCCTGACTGCTTTCGCTAAATTTACAAAATTTTAAATTTGGTTTCATAGTGTTGATATGTTTATCAAGCATTTTTCTTTGTTATTTATTCATTGTTATGTGCTACATTTTCTTTGTTCAACATAAGTTAGTTGTGAAGTTGACTTTCGTTTTTTTCCCGTTTATGTCAGTGGCGTATAAGTTGGCTAGAAAGAAGCCTGTAGAATTGAAATTTCTGCATCAGACACTTTTTGGAAGAAAAGGAAAGGTACTTTGTAATCTCAGTTGCTTGCGTGCCATTTTTCCTAATTTCTCTTTGGGAAATTCACTTAGAGACATACTTTCAAGTTGATAAGGTTTGCTACTTATTACTGACTTTGGACTTCTTCCCTTTTGTCATTGCTATTTTCTTAAACTGTATATTAAATATACAAGTTTTTCCTTAACCCATTATTACTTTCTGTTTCTCTTGAACTCTTATGCTTTTCATTTTTTGGAAGATTTACTTGCATACCTCTCAATTTTTATGTATTTACATAACCTTAAATTCAATTTTTGCATATGCACCACCTTAACATTATGCATGAAAATGTTTATTTCACTTTTTAAAAGTTAAAATAATGATTTTCTTGATGTGATATGAAAGATTTGGGTCGTATAATTGTAAAAAAAGTGAAGTTTAGCTATTAGATGTGTAACTACATAACAATTCAGTGGTCTGTAAGTGCCCCGCTGTAAAATTTTTTAGATATATGAAATATTTCTGGTGAGCCATAGCTTTGCCTGTCTTAAATAAAGGAGTTTATAATTTGTTATGTATGTACGACAATATTTTTGCAGGCAGTAACATTCTCGCGAAACTTACAGATTTTAGAAATAGAAATTTGAATGTACTGGAACTCATTTTGAAACTGTAATTTGATTGGATTTTCTATTTTCTAACCTTCCGCAAGCATTGATTGAAATATTTTCATATCTCGGTTAGTATCTTCATGCCATTCATTACTATTGTAGAAGATGGCAATATTTGAATGTGGACTTTTAAAAGTAGCTCAAATTTACCTTAATAATTAGGATTTTGCTGAGATTTGGGTTTCGAGACTTCGTATAGGCGGAGTGCATCGAAGTTAATTACCTCTCCATATGGCATGTGTAATATTGATGAAGAAATTCACTAGGGTCTGCGCTTTATTTAAGTGTTTAAATTAGTCTCTCATTATATCTTCTGATATTAGGTGCTTGTATTTAGGCTCCACTTGTTCAATGTTGTGTTGTAACCATTGGCATGAAGTAAGAGAGTTTGTTGCAACCATTAGCTAAGGCTTAGTAAGCTTCTGGTGATTTTTAATTTATCATCAACGAGCCTTGTGATGCATGACCAACATCGTTATTGGCNCCTGTGGACATTCTCACACGCTTGTGTATATGAGGGATGGAAGAATATATGGGTGGGGTTACAATAACTATGGCCAGGCAGCTAATCAGAAGTCAACATATGCTTGGTTCCCTTCTCCTGTTGATTGGTATGTCATTTGTGTGAATTGCTTCTGCTTCTTTGTTTTAAATGTGTGGAGAAGAACAGTTGAACCATTTAATGGTCTGCCAGGTGTGTCGGCGAAGTGACGAAAATGGCTGCTGGAGGCGGTCACTCAGTTGTCCTGACTGATGCGTGCACGTTGAAAGAGCTTTGCGAATTTCGGCTAGCTGAAAATGTGAATAAATCCAATTCTTTGCTCATTGAAGATGTGGCGTCCCGAACCGGGTCAGATGCATTGGCTCGCCTTTGTGAACGTTTGAGGTATGCTTTGACTCATAAACAAACATAGAACTAAAACTCATAAACAAACCTAAAGTAGTCAAAATCAGAGTACAAGGGCTGCCCTTTGGTTTGATGTTAATCAATGTAACAGCCCGAACTTTCATCTATCGAGATATTGTCCACTTGTCTCGTGATTTTGTCCCATGGGTCTAACTTCCCAAGAGGTTGTTAGCCATCTCTGGACTACTTCCTCACGAGCACACTAACTTTGGAGTTTTTAATGCAATTCCAAGCATTACACCGAAAGATGCTACATTCTTTTAGAGTTCAATTTTATTCTACCTAGGGGGCTTTCGCAATCTCTCTCTCTTAAATAATTGGTATTCTGGTCAATGCTATCCCAGAATTATCCACCATGCAAATATGATTCTAGAGGTGGCTTCTATATATTCAAGAGATGGATCCTATCATATAGCATTTTGTCTCATCTAGGGTTTAAGTGTTGGCTCCTATGGCATAACCTTTTATTCTATATCATACTTAATTTTAAAGTTTAAATTTGATATATCTCTCATTTCATATTTTGCTCTTAGAGCCCAGGTATCCATCGATCGTCTTACTTTTCTTTTTTTTTTTTTAATTGAATATAATATTTTAACCATCAAACTTTAAAAATATAACATTTTAATAATTTTTTTTATTACAGACATCCTCATTTACCCACTAGTGAAGGTTTTGAGTGAAAGTTCTGGATGGTTAAAATGTTATATTTAAAATTTGGGTGGTTAATATGTTATATTCAATATTTTGAATGGTTGATGTGTAAAACTCTGTCTTTTTTTTCTTCAACAGGGAAGAGGCTGAATTTTTGGACGCCGTCTCCGACGAGGACGAAGACCGGAGGGGCCTCATAACCGCAGCCTAATGGTTAGTTTCCTCAGCCTTCACCATATCTATATTTATACATATTGATATGTTGTTTTAAAGTTATTTGCAAAATGAGCTTCATATGTTAAAAAAATGTGTCAATTGCATACACAGCACTCTAGATATTGCTATTTACAAAACTACCCTTCTCTTTCATCCAATCTTCAAATTCTCACTCAAATATCAAACTTCATTTCAAAAACCATCACCCCATATTTTTCATTTTCATCAAATTCCCATTGATTGTAAATTTACAAAACAATCCTTCTCTTTAGATATTTGATATGTAAATAAGTAGGAATTAAGGGGCATTTACGTAAAAATTCCTTTATTTATTTATTTTATTTATTTATTTTGGAATTCAGGGACGATTAATTGGAGAAGGGAGCATATATGAAATATTTAAGTTAGAATAATATATATTATTATACAAATTTATTATTGCTGCTGTAACACAGACGCAGTCCTTAGTATTTATTCAAGTCTGTAATTAATAAAAACAATTATAAAATTGCAATGCTAGTCTGAAATCTTTTTACATATATATTACCCATAAACATATATTATGGGCATGTGAATGTGTAAATTACTAGTATTTAAATGCATAATCAATTAAAATGTTGATCATGAAGATAAAAGGGGCTCAAGTTTAAATGTGTTTGTTTCTCCTGTAGGAATTTGAATTCTTAAATGAATCTCATCTGTTGTAAGATTGGCGAAATCTCTTAATGATTTATGCGTGTTATTTTGTAATGTTCTGAAAGTATTTTAAAATGTGTAGTTACATTTGGTGAATGAATCAAACATCATGTCATGTTCTGAAAGAAAAGAGGAAAATACCATGATCATTTATATATATGCGCCAAAATTCATGTAAAATGTATTGTACGGATATAAAATATGGCTCCCAAAAATCTTATTTTAATATTTGATTATGAATGTCCGATAAAAAAAATTAGAATATAGGTATTAGATATGTAACTAAGGCTGTAAATGAGCAGAGCTTGAGCTTGTTCAGACTTGGCTTGTGTTCGTTCAAAACTGTTCGTGTTTGAAATTGACTCGCGAATAATGTATTTGTGTTTAGGTCAAATTTAATATTTGTGTTCATATTCGGCTTGAAATTGCTTTATTAAAATTAAATTGAAAAAAATAGNTGTGAATGTGTAAATTACTAGTATTTAAATGCATAATCAATTAAAATGTTGATCATGAAGATAAAAGGGGCTTAAGATTAAATTTGTTTGTTTCTATTGTAGGAATTTGAATACTTAAATGAATCTCATCTGTTGTAGGATTGGCGAAATCTCTTAATGATTTATGCGCATTTCTTTTAGAATATAAGTTTGTAAAAGGTGAAATATTGAGTAAGTATTTTTAAATGTGTAATTATATATGGTGAATGAATCAAACATCAAATAGGAAAATACCATGATCATTTATATATATGCGCCAAAATTCATGTAAAATGTATTGTATGGATACGAAGAAATATGGCTCCGACAATCTTATTTTAATATTTGAATATGAATGTCCGATAATTCGTTGTTCGATAAAAAAATTAGAATATTGGTATTAGATATGTAGATAGGGATGTAAACGAGCAGAGTTTGAGCGTGCTCAGACTTGGCTTGTGTTCGGCTCGTTCAAAATTGCTCGTGTTAGAAATAGACTCGTGAACAATGTGGTATTTGGCTTGTGTTCGGCTCGTTCAAAATTTAACATTCGTGTTCGTATTTGGCTTGAAATTGACTAGTTAAAATTAAATTGAAATTGAAAAAAATAGATGTAAACGTGAGATTCGAGCCTAGATCAAATGTATGCAAAAAAAAATAAAAAAAATCATATTACAATACAAGGTGTTATTATTTAAACTTAGATATAAACAAATATAATATATTATGATATAAATAATATATATAATAGTTTTTTTTTTCAAGTTAAAACGAGTTAAACACGAACAAACCGAACACGAGCTATTCGCAAACAACAAGCTTCTTTGACAGCTCTATATGTAAATACAATATGAAATGAGTGGTATGCAACAAAACGACACAATGATCTTCGAACAACACTAATCTACCACATAACTAATGATCTTCGAACAACACTAATCTACCACATAACTAATAAAGGGAATCCGAGTATTATGTTCATTCATTAATCAGCAAACAAACNACGAATTTAGATCAAATATATGAAAAAAAAAAAAAAAAAACTAATCATATTACAATACAATGTGTTATGATTTAAATTTATATATAAATAAATATAATATATTATGATATAAATAATATATATAATAATTTTTTTTTTTATTTCGAGCTAAAATGAGCTAAACACGAACAAACCGAACACGAGTTATTTAATGAGCCAAACACGAACTGTTCGCACACAACAAGCTTTTTTGACAGCTCTATATGTAAATACAATATGAATCGAGTGGTATGCAACAAAACGACACAATGACCTTCAAACAACACTAATCTACCACAACTAATAAAGTAAATCTCAGTATTATGTTCATTTATTAATCAGCAAACAAATCAAACCCAAATAAAAACCCTAAAAAAAACAATCATATTCAACTTTTCATCCACTTTAACAACTTAACCATACTTTTTTACAACAGTAAGGGGGCAAGACTTGTTGGGGGCCCAAAATATATTATTTAGCTCAGCAGAAAGGTCAAAATGATTGATAAATATTTCCCCAGCCCACTCCATGAACCTTACAGCCCATGAAACTTACAGCTAAAAACTACAGTCTAAAGGCATCTATATATATATATATATATAAGGGATTTCAATCCTCTTCTTGGTATTCTTCTTCCTCATCACCCAACTTGGTGAGCTCCTCTTGGATCATTAGTTTTATTGCAAATTTTCTTGGAGTGAGATCTATTTTGTACTCTGAAGCTGAGAGATGAAATGAAAATAAAGTACTTAACAAACTATAAATATGAATATTGAACAAAAAATAAAAATAAAAAAACAAAAATTAGAATTAAGATGAAGAGAATGCATACCAAGTTGATTAAGTATATCTGTAAATGTAGCCTGTGTTGCAAAAGAAATAGTACAGAGTCAGCTTCACCAACACACATGAGAGCTCATTCCAATGGCTTGTTTGTGTGTGTGAAATTGAGTTTTAAATCTGATTCGAGTTTTATTCTAAACAAAAATAAAAGTACTTATATACCACTTAAATTTTATGCATTTGCATATCTAACATCTAAAAATTTAATTTTTACATATCTGTGCATGAAAAAGGTGTATTTTGCGTTTTAAAAGTTAAAATAGTGGTATTGTTGATGTGTCTATATGAAAAACTTGGGTGATATAAATGTAAACAAAGTAAAGTTTAAGTGTTAGATATGTAAATACATTAAAATTGGGTGTTAGGTATGTAAATGCCCCCAAAAAGAGTGAATGTAACTTCCAATCCCAAGTGAAACTCATTTTTCTCCTCAACGAAACTGGATTCTAAGATTCTAGAAATTAGAAGTCAGTCTAATTCACCATCAACCAAATAAAATATAGTAATGGAGCTTTATATAATAGACTTGCCGTATTAAAATCAACCTCCTTGAGGATCCTACATATAGAATTCCTCAGCTCTGCTTTAGTGGGACCAGATTTCTGCCCTCTTCCAGATTTTGCCCTGCCCTCGGATGCTTTTCCTTGAACAATACCATGTAGATTTGAAATTAAAGATAAATCAAGGTAAATAACTGTGATATTCACACTCGCACACACACATGGAAGTATATATGCACATGCGAGTGCGTGCGCGCGCACACACTATGCCGCCTATTCAATGATCAAATGCTTATTGTGAAAATATTCGGCCCGTGGTCAGAAGTTATTGAATGAAGAGCCGAAATAGTCCAATATCTATTTACATGTGGTCATTTTAGGTCCAGAGTCTATAAAAATGCTAAATTAGTCTCCAGAATTTTTTAATATGGGCTAAAATAATCTTCCCTCTAACTATTACAACTATATTAAAAGAGTCTATGGGGACTAATCTAACATTTTTTTTAGACTCTGGAACAAACGATCTACAAGCTGGCGAACTATTTTGACAGTTAATTTATCAAACATTATTGTTTCACATACCAACTTAAAATGTCATTAAAGCATACCAGAAGGTTTCTCCTTTGAATTTGACTTTGAATTTGATTTATTAGGTGATTCAGCATCCTTCTTTTTTGACAATGCATTTTCGCCGGTATCATCAATTTTCTTAGACTTTGGATTTTTGGACGGCGGCGTCTTCGAAGAGTTCTTGCCATCAATTTTTGTGGAGGATATTTTGGAGTCGCTCCCAATCTTCCTCTTCACAGAATCAGAAGAGGCCTGTTTTGGGAGAGAGTTCTTCACATCCTGCTTTTCTTTCCATTTTGGAGATTTCTTCAGTTTCTTTTCTTTTTCAAAGTCACCATCAAACTTGGTTTCATCTCCCTGTTCACCGCCTGGTTCTTCTGATTCCTTCTCCTCTGCATCACTCTTTTCATCTTCCTTTGGAGGTTTTTCTGAGTCTTTGTCTTCATTATTGTCTTCTTCTGTATCTTCGTCTTCCTCGTCATCATTGCCATTATGTGAACTCTTTACATCTGAACTTCGCGTGTCCTCAGTCTTTTCATGCCTCTACATCATCCATATCACACTTATGTAATTTCCAGACTAAATTAATGAAGGAACTTCTACATACATACCGCCCAATTCCTATGTATTTATATATCTAACACTTACACTGCTATTTACATTTATGCCACCCAAGTCATTTGTATCACATCAAAAATACTACCATTTCAACTTTTAAAAGGTGAAATACACCTTTCCATGATTATAGGTAAGGTGGTATACATGTAAAAATTGAAGTTTGGGTGTTAGATATATAAATGCATAGGAATTGAGCGGTGGTAGGTATTTAAATCTTCCATTAAGCAAACAGTCTTACATAGCCAAAAGTAATCTGTGAATAAAGTCGGCATTGGTGATTTATCGCTTAGCTGCTTACCTGCCTAGACCTTTTTCCAAAATTGTTCCCCGAGCTCTTTGACCTCTTTCGAGATTTAGATAACTGCAAAAGAAGCTCATCATTAACTTCTTCCCAAAATATTGGGGTTGGATATATGAATTCAGATTCTCCATGCATTACAATTGAGTGGTGTCTATGCCATACAGAATGAAACAAACAGATTGGACAAGCATTAATATACCTAAGAAAAATACAAGCAATCTGTGTGAGAGGATCTATAACATTCTTCGTATATATAAATTGCGCATGTGTCACAAGTTTACAAAATCAGAGTAAAAAATAATAGGAAGATTTACATGTACACCGCTTAATATTAATTTTTACATAAAAATACAAACATACATATATGAATGGATGTGACTCAGGAGCTTCCCCAAGGTCGCAGCATTGTAGCTGCTAAAATATCACGAACGTGGTAATGTAGCTACTACAGTACCGTGGTCCAACCCTTCTACCATTTCCTTTTTCATTTCCCTCCATCTTCCCTTCCTTTTTCACGATTCTCCTATTTTATTTCCTATATGTTCTATGCCTGCCTTTTTTTATTTCTTTCTTTTTCTAAACATTACCTATTATATTTAAAAATTCCCATTATACATGTGTGTGTGCTGTTGAGTGCTTTGAGGTTTAGTTTTTGATGAGTGCAGATTTCTAAGTGTTGCCTTTGAAACATTCTTCCTCTTTGGAGGTTGTATTCAACGGAGAGAAGGTGCTCCGACTATAACTCGTATGATGTGGTGACCGTCTCCAAAGGTCCGGGCGGTGCTCCGGTTGTAGCTCGACCCCGACAAGATATCTATCCTTCCGCAGGCCCCCCTCCGGTCCCGCTTCCAGCAGACGCAAACTATTTTCTCCGCTGTTGCATCGGCCTTCCAGCCACCTACCTGCTATCCCCGCCTCCCGCCGGCCACCCAATCACCTTCCGTGCTGCTGTTCACCGCCTCCAGCAGCTATCCTGCTGTTGCCATCGCACCCCGCACCTTCCAAGTTGTGCTCCATTCTAATTGGTGCTGTCCCGACCACTGGCAACATCTTCCGGATTGCTGTCCACGTTTTCGGGGGCTGCCATGACCCCCCGCTGACCTCTTCCAGGTTGCTGCCACCACCCCCTGCACCATGCCAGCAGGCTGCCTTCCTCCAGCTCCCTTGTGGCAGGCCTCCGACCATCTCCAACACATCTTAGCAGGCTGCCCTTCCTCTAGCCCTCTTCCGGCAAGTCGCCGACCATCTCCAACAGCTCCCTGCAGGCTGCCCTGCTGCCACCAACATCCCCACCCACTGTCTTAGCCCTAAATGAAGTTTATGTGTTGTCTCTTTATAATTGTGTTCCTAGTTTTGGTGTCGTGTTTCTGTTAGGAGAGTCTTCATTTGTAATCGTTAGAATTCAACAACATTATTATTATTTTCATTATGGTTTGAGCTTCCTCCGATATCAGTATGTATGCCTGCANTCATTTTTCTCCTCAACGAAACTGGATTCTAGAAATTAGAAGTCAACTCTAATTCACCATCAACCAAATAAAATATAGTAATGGAGCTTTATATAATAGACTTGCCGTATTAAAATCAACCTCCTTGAGGATCCTACATATAGAATTCCTCAGCTCTGCTTTAGTGGGACCGGATTTCTGCGCTCTTCCAGATTTTGCCCTGCCCTTGGATGCTTTTCCGCGAACAGTAGCATGTAGATTTGAAATTAAAGATAAATCAAGGTAAATAACTGTGATATTCACACACACACACACACACACACACACACACACACANCACACACACACACACACACACACACACACACACACACACACACACACACACACACACACACACACACACACACACAAGTATATATGCACATGCGAGTGTGTGCGCGAGCACACTATGCCGCCTATTCAACGATCAAATGCTTATTGTGAAAATATTCGGCCCGTGGTCAGAAGTTATTGAATGAAGAGCCAAAATAGTCCAATATCTATTTACATGTGGTCATTTTAGGTCCAGAGTCTATAAAAATGCTAAATTAGTCTCTATAATTGTTTAATAGGGGCTAAAATAATCTTCCCTCTAACTATTACAACTATATTAAAAGAGTCTATGGGGACTAATCTAACATTTTTTTTAGACTCCGGAACAAATGATCTACAAGCCGGCGAACTATTTTGACACTTAATTTATCAAATATTATTGTTTCACATACCAACTTAAAATGTTATTAAAGCATACCAGAAGGTTTCTCCTTTGAATTTGACTTTGAATCTGATTTATTAGGTGATTCAGCATCCTTCTTTTTTGACAATGCATTTTCGCCGGTATCACCAATTTTCTTAGACTTTGGATTTTTGGACGGCGGCGTCTTCANCTAGAGTTCATAAAAGTGCTAAATTAGTCTCCAGACACTCTAAATTGAGGCTCAAATAATCCTCTGTGAAGACTATTTCAGCCCATATTAAAAGAGTCTGCAGACTAAATTAACACTTCATATTATCTTGGGCCTAAAATAACCCCCTGCAAAGAGTCGGGAGACTATTTTGACATTTTAATGTAAAGTGAAATTCGCATNTATATATATATATATATATATATATCTGTGTGTGTGTAAAAATATGTATAGTATATGCCACATTAACTAGGCATGAGAAAGTTGTGTTCGACTTTTTAAAGATTATAATATTGATTTTTTTTCTTTTTTTTGTGATATGAAAGATTTGGGTGGAATAAATGTAAAAATCAAAGTTTAGGGGGCAGATATGTAAATACATAAGGATTTGGTGGTATGTACCAAACCTGCTTTTCAGCATGCATGACATCGCTCATTTTTTTAGGAGCTTCCATGAAATCCAAAACCTTCATAATTATTTCATCCTGCAATCACAACACAATGTTGCCACAAAATTGCCATAAAAAGAAAGAATAAAGAGTCAAAATATTCCCATAACTTTTTACATGGGGCCATTTTAGTCCTAGAGTTCATAAAAGTGCTAAATTAGTCTCCAGACACTCTAAATTGAGGCTCAAATAATCCTCTGTGAAGATTATTTCAGCCCATATTAAAAGAGTATGCAGACTAAATTAACACTTTATAATATTTTGGGCCTAAAATAACCCTCTGTAAAAAGTCGGGAGACTATTTTGACATTTTAATGTAAAGTGAAATATGCATGCCACTAACAGCATTATCTAATCTCATTCTAAACATATTAAGCCCAGTAACAAACTAGTGAGAGAAAAACCTTTCTAGCATTCGTTTTAGATACAGACAAATCAAACAAGTCACACAACTCCAACAAATTTTCTTTTACAGACTTGTCCAGCTTCTCCTTTAGCTTAGCTCTTTGTTTCTCCTGCAGACAAGTTCTACATGAACATACAATTTCTAATTTGTAAAGCAGTTGGTGCAAGAACAATTACCTCACTTTCATGCCAAGCAAATCCAGAAAACCTCAAAAGATTGCTCTTAAAATCGGCCGCCTGCAGGTATGCATTCAGTGATGGTTATGATCATAAATAAGAAATTGTTAATTCATACTGATGAATTAGTAAATTGTATTCAACAAAAAGAGACACAATTTAGATGGTGGTAGGATGAAGTGAAATTATTATACGAGAGGGCCTATGGAAGTAGCATCTGCTAATGAATATATATTGCCAAAAAAAGACAAATACATACCACTCAATTTTTATGTTTTTGCATATCTAGGACCAAAACTTCAATTTTTACATGCACATTGCCTTAGGCATGAAAATGTGTATTTCATTTCTTTTAAGTTAAGATAGTGATATTTTTTATGCGATACGAAGGATTTAGACGGTATAAATGTAAAAAGTAAAGTTTAGGTGTTCGATATATAAATACAAACGAATAATTTGGTATTTATGTAAATTCAAACTCCCCACCACCACACACTCCCCAAAAAAATTAGTAATTGCATAAATATGAAAACGGGATAATACTAGCTGAACATAGTTCAGAACTGCATTGACCACATGCTGAGAAGTGTCGCCAACGTGAAGTTCATTGAGAGATTTTACCTAAACTGCCGCCATTGCTAAATCCTACAATAATATCACGAATGTTAAAAAGTTGAGGCACTGACATAACTAATCCCTTAGATGGGGCTCTTCCTTAGGACATTGATTTAAGAAAGCACTCTCCAAAAAATAAAAAAAATGGCATGGCTAATTAACAAAAGCTTTAAAAGTCTCAGCAGCAAGATTGAGATGCAGACCATTCTATCTTTGCTTGTAATTAGAATGGTGGTGATACACCCACTTGAGATTGAGAGACCCCTAAAGCCATCACCCCCTGTGTAATAAATTATTCAAACTTGTCTCAAATATAAGTCAAAGTGATTTTGAAGACTTAGAGTCTGTTTGGGGTGGTTGTAGCTTTTTAGAAAGGTGGCTGTAAAGTTGTCATAGAGAAAATAATTTGTTAGAAAGCAGCCGTGGGAATTATAAATATAAGGGTCAATTTTGAGTCACTTATGATCCAGAGTGTCAACTTTTGGTCAAATTCATATTTGCGAGCCAATCAATGCATGGCCAAAAAAAAATTAAACAGATTATGATTCTAGACCTGAATGCAATCCAAGATTTTTAAGTTTGGTTCAACTCAAATTCAAATGTCACGTCAATTTTAGACACACCTTGAGAATTTGAAGCAGAATAATTCTTTAATGATGATTACAACATGCATGAAACAAGAGAAAAANGGAGATGGTCGGAGGCCTGCCACAAGGGAGCTGGAGGAAGGCAGCCTGCTGGCATGGTGCAGGGGGTGGTGGACAGCAACCTGGAAGAGGTCAGCGGGGGTCAGGGCAGCCCCCGAAAACGTGGACAGCAATCTGGAAGATGTCGTCAGTGCTCGGGACAGCACCAATTAGAATGGACCACAACTTGGAAGGTGCGGGGTGCGATGGCAACAGCAGGATAGCTGCTGGAGGTGGTGAACAGCAGCACGTAAGGTGATTGGGTGCCCGGCGGGAGGCGGGGATAGCAGGTAGGTGGCTGGAAGGCCGATGCGGCAGCGGAGAAAATAGTTTGCATCTGCTGGAAGCGAGGCCGGAGGGGGCTTGCGGAAGGATAGATATCTTGTCGGGGTCGAGCTACAACCGGAGCACCGCCCGGACCTTTGGAGACGGTCACCACATCAGACGAGTTATAATCGGAGCACCTTCTCTCCGTTGAATACAACCTCCGGAGAGGAAGAATGTTTCAAAGGCAACACTTAGAAATCTGCACTCGTCAAAAGCTAAACCTCAAAGCACTCAACAGCACACGCATATATATATAATGGGAATTTTTAAATATAATAGGTAATGTTTAGAAAAATAAAGAAATAAAAAAAGGCAAGCATAGAACATATAGGAAATAAAATAGGAGAATCATGAAAAAGGAAGGGAAGATGGAGGGAAATGAAAAAGGAAATGGTAGAAGGGTTGGACAGCGGTACTGTAGCAGCTACATTACCACGTTCGTGATATTGTAGCAGCTACTATGCTGCGACCTTGGGGAAGCTCCTTAGTCACATCCATTCATATATGTATGTTTGTATTTTTATGTTAAAATTAATATTAAGTGGTGTACATGTAAATCTTCCTATTATTTTTTCTCTGATTTTGTAAACTTGTGACACATGCGCAATTTATATATACGAAGAATGTTATAGGTCCTCTCACACAGATTGCTTGTATTTTTCTTGGGTATATTAATGCTAGTCCAATCTGTTTGTTTCATTCTGTATGGCATAGACACCACTCAATTGTAATGCATGGAGAATCTGAATTCATATATCCAACCCCAATATTTTGGGAAGAAGTTAATGATGAGCTTCTTTTGCAGTTATCTAAATCTCGAAAGAGGTCAAAGAGCTCGGGGAACAATTTTGGAAGAAGGTCTAGGCAGGTAAGCAGCTAAGCGATAAATCACCAATGCCGACTTTATTCAGATTACTTTTGGCTATGTAAGACTGTTTGATTAATGGAAGATTTAAATACCTACCACCGTTCAATTCCTATGCATTTACATTTCTAACACCCAAACTTCAATTTTTACATGCATACCACCTTACCTATAATCATGGAAAGGTGTATTTCACCTTTAAAAGTTGAAATGGTAGTATTTTTGATGTGATACAAAAGACTTGGGTGGCATAAATGTAAATAGCAGAGTGTAAGTGTTAGATATATAAATACATAGGAATTGGGCGGTATGTATGTAGAAGTTCCTTCATTAATTTAGTCTGGAAGTTACATAAGTGTGATATGGATGATGTAGAGGCATGAAAAGACTGAGGACACGCGAAGTTCAGATGTAAAGAGTTCACATAATGGCAATGATGACGAGGAAAACGAAGGTACAGAAGAAGACAATAATGAAGATAAAGACTCGGAAAAAGCTCCAAAGGAAGATGAAGAGAGTGATGCAGAGGAGAAGGAATCAGAAGAACCAGGCGGTGAACGGGGAGATGAAACCAAGTTTGATGGTGACTTTAAAAAAGAAAAGCAACTGAAGAAATCTCCAAAATGGAAAGAAAAGCAGGATGTGAAGAACTCTCTCCCAAAACAGGCCTCTTCTGATTCTGTGAAGAGGAAGATTGGGAGCGACTCCAAAATATCCTCCACAAAAATTGATGGCAAGAACTCTT
>JXCR01046851.1:0-68717 GCA_002079205.1 Phalaenopsis hybrid cultivar | reverse complement strand
GCGAGATTCCAACCATCTTTAAAGACAAAGATCAGCCTCTAGCCTGACATTTCTCTGCAGACAACAGAAAAAATGTCAGTGGGCTGAATAGCGTGTACAAGAACAAAAAAAAGTATTTATTAAAGTAAATTTGAGTTTACTTTTTTGAAGAGATCGTTTATTTATGTGTGAATTTTGTTTAACTTAGTAGAATATTAAGTTCAAAGGTAGAAATGAGAGAATTTGAAGTGTAATTTTTTTCAAAAATTTTCATTATAGTGAGGTTAATTTTGTAACAAAAATTTTGGACCCAGTCACAGACTTTTGGCCACATAGATAACCCCAAAAATGTCAAAATTTTAAAATTTCAAACCAAGTGGTGGCATGCAACGTTTGGTTGCGTAATATGTCTTCAGTTATCGTCCGTTGATTGGTAGCATGGGTCTTTCACCCAGAAAATCTACTAACTGGTAGGCTCCTCATGCATAGACCTTTTGAACGATAAATTGTCCCTCCCAAGTTGGCTCAAATTTTCCACCTATCTTGCGGCATGCGAGAATATGCCTTTTGAGCAGGAGGACGAGGTCACCAACTTTGAATGTCCTTGGGTGGACCAATTTGTCATGAGCTTGTACCATCTTTGCCTGGTAAAGTTCCAAATGTTGTTGTGCTTCAAGTCATTTTCCTTCAACACTCTCTAGTTCTTCGAGCCTGAGCTTCGTACTTTCTCCTATTATGAGTTGGTTGGCGACTACGACTCTAAAAAATAGCTTTTGAATTTCTAACGGTAGCACGACCTCAGACCTGTACACGAGCATGTAAGGTGTATACTGAGTGGGAGTCCTGAACGTCATCCGGTAGGCCCGCAAAGCTTCTAGCAATTTGTTGTGCCAATCCCTTTTATTTTCATCTAATGTTTTCTTCAAAATCTGTACCGGTGTTTTGTTGAAGGCCTCAGCCAATCCATTTGCTCTGGGATAGTAAATAATAGAGTGTCTCCTATCTATCCCGTGTCTTTTGATGAAATTTTTTATTTTTATACTTTTAAAGGTTGTCCCATTGTCTGAAATTATTCTGCGCGGTACTATAAAATGGTAGGCGACTTGGCTCTTGAAGAATTGAAGAACGTCCTATGTCGTAACCCTCGTAGTGGCACTGCCTCTGCCCATTTGGAGAAGTAATCTATAGCAGCAAGTATAAACTTGTGTCCTTTGGAGGATGGAGAGTCTATTGGACCTATTATGTCTGTGCCCCAACACTCCAATGGCCACAGGGCAACGGTTGGGTGTAGCACATTCGGAGGTTGGTGCAAGACCACGCCGTGCACTTGGCACTGGTGACATCTTCTAGCTATATCCATGCAGTCGGACATCATTGTTGGCCAATAATATTCAAGTCTCTTAATCTTCATTTTCATTTTTGGCCTTGACTGGTGAGCGCCACATAGTCCGGAATATACTTCTTTGATAATATTTTGTGCCTCGATTATGCTTAGACATCGTAGCCACATCCGATCGAATGATCTTTTATAGAGGACATCACCAACTAAGGTGTATGTCATAGCCCTTTTTGTGATATGGTGTGCTGCGGACTTGTCTTCTGGCAGCTTGCCAATATGCAAATATTCTATCAATGGCTTGTGCTAATCTTCGTTGATATTAGCAACCATAATCATTGTTTCTTCTTTTTCAAGCTTATGTAGATTGTCGAAGTCGATTCGAGACAAAACTTCTCTTCCTTGTACTATGATTTCAATGGAATCCTCCGGGGGACACCCCAGCTCCCTAGCAAGTTTTGTTAGAGCGTCGGCTTGGGCATTATTTCCCCAAGGAATCCAGTAGAAAATTACATTGGGGATCTGCTCCAGTAGCTTCATTGTGTACCGATGGTATTCTGCTAATCTTGGTTTTAAAATTTTGTATTTTTCGATGACTTGCTGGATGACAAGCTGAGAGTCACCATAGATGTTAATGTTTGTTATATCCATTGAGATTGTCAATTCCAAACCAATTATTAAAGCTTCATACTTTGCTTCATTGTTTGTACATGGCTCTATCAAATGGTATGAGAACCTCAACATCCCATTATCTGGCGTGATAAAGATCAAACCAATCACTGCTTTGCCTGGTATGACTATGCCTGATCCTTTGTCTTTTTTGGCTGATGAAGCACCATTGAAGTACATTTCCCAGCATTGTTTATGGAGAATTCAATTTGTAGTATCTGCTCATCTGATAGTTCATCGTTGAGAGGGGACCCAGGTGGCAGTGGGTGTGCAACGAGAAAGTCTGCTAGAATCTATCCCGTGATGGCACGGAGAGGAACAAAAGTTATCAAATTACAATAAGATCATTGACCATCTTGTTAGAAGTCGACGGAGTGTTGGTCGGGTCATCAAATATTACAACGGATTAACTTTTGAGATTAGGGTAATCTTATGAGATAGCATGTAATGTCTAAGCTTCTGGAGGGCAATTATTAAAGCTAGACAATGCTTCTCAATAGGAGGATACCTTAATTTTATCGGAATCAAATGACAACTCAAATAGTAAAGTGTTTTTTCT
Organism: Phalaenopsis hybrid cultivar; assembly: GCA_002079205.1. Classification (NCBI taxonomy): domain Eukaryota; kingdom Viridiplantae; phylum Streptophyta; class Magnoliopsida; order Asparagales; family Orchidaceae; genus Phalaenopsis; species Phalaenopsis hybrid cultivar. The sequence continues at coordinate 66,174 of JXCR01046851.1, read as the reverse complement.
TTACCCTCATCATTGATTTGGGCTAAGAGGGCTCCAAGAGAGTCGTCTAAGGTCGTAGTAAAAAGTATCAAAGGTTTCCCTGGGATAGGAGCTACCAAGACAGGAGGTGTCCTTAAAAATTTCTTAACGTCCTAGAAGGCTCGTTGGTATTTCTCTTTCCAAATAAATTTGGCATCATTTTTAATTAATGCTGAGAAGGGCTAACACCTACCTGAGAGATTAAAAATAAAGCGTCACAGATATGTCAACTTTCCTTGGAAAGAATGTAGTTGTTTCAAGGTTTTGGGTGGAGGTATTTTTAAGATATTTTTAATCTTTTCTGGGTCGATCTCAATTCCCCAATGACGGACTACGAATCCTAGAAACTTACCAGAAGTAAGGCCAAAGACGTACTTTAATTGATTCATTTTAAGGTCTTACAGTGGTAATCGTTCAAACACAATCCTCAAATCTTACAAACAATCTATTTTCATTTACTTTTGATGACCAAATCATCCATGTAGCATTCCACTTGGTTGTGAATGAGGTCGTCAAAAATCTTTGTCATTGCACGTTGGTGTGTTGCTCCGGCATTTTTCAACCCAAACGACATCACTGTGTAGTAGAAAATTTTGATCAACGTTTTGAAGGCTGTGAGCACTGCATCCTTGGGAACCATCTTAATTTGGTTGTATCCCGACGATCCGTCAATGAAGGAGAAAATTTCATGTGTTGAAGCGATATCCACCATCATTTCTGGTATTGGTAGTGGAAACTCGTCTTTTGGACATGCCTTGTTTAGATCTCTAAAGTCTACACAAACACGGATGTGCCTATTTTTCTTCTTAACATGTACAATGTTAGCCAACCATGTGGGGTATTGTTCTTCTTTTATAAAGTTAGTGTCTATTAATTTCTTCACCTCTCTGATGACTTGTTGTTCTATTTCGAGGCGCATTCTTCTGGGAGCTTGTTTTACTGGAGTTATATCTTTGTCTACCCCGAGTTTATGAACTACAACCCCTGCTGATAGTCCTGGCATTTCATCATAACTCCATGCGAAGCAATCTTTGAATTTGGTTAACAATTTGATCAATTGTAGAGATTCTTCATCATTGAGTAGAGCACTTATAAGAGTAAGTTGGGGTTGCTCTTCAGTCCCGAGGTTGATTTCCTTTAACTCATCAACCGTTGATTTAATTTTCTCCTCAATTTTTGGTGGAGCATCTTGTATTAGCTGATCAGTAGAGTCATCCTCAATGTCAAGGAAATTCTCTAGTGATTCACTAGCAACAACCATACAAAATTCTAAATCATTGACTGCTCTGACTGTACCAAATCTGAGACCCTTTTTTGAGTTGGGAGTTTGACTTTTAACACTCCATAACTTTTCAAAAAGTTGTAATTTATCTTTTGGCATTTGTTTTGGTAAATGTCCCTGCTAAATTAACTTTTGTACATAAGGTAAAAATTAACCAAAAGTTAATTCCATTAATTCATTAGGATCATCATCCAAATTTACATGATTTTCAAGATTGGTAGAAATAGAAGCATGGTAAAATTTGATCAGCTTTGAACCTGCACTACGGACTTCCTTGACCTCTAAAGTCTTGACCTTTTGAGGGAGGATTGGAGCAAGGGTCATAGCATTCACATAGTGATTTATCCGATCATACATTGTCTCATATTCGCTTTTCTTGACATTCTCTAAAGATATCTTGTATTGAGGTTTCTTATGTTTTGTCATCATTATTTCATCTTCAGAACTGTCCTCACCACAAACGTTGATGGTTGACCTAGTCCGTTCAACGATTAAGTTGGTTCTTCCCAGTCCTTGGCTCGACCTCGGATGCGAGATCTAAAAGAACCTTCTCCAATTTATTGCAACAGAGTGGTGGAAGTTCGTTGAAGTGGAGTTGAATGGCCCTGCCATTGTACTTCTTCTGAATCTTTACTTTTGTTTGTCACAGTTTCACGAGAGAAGACAGTTTTGATTAGAGGCGTGTAGTAGGCAGCATCCTCATGAATACCAACTTCATGAACTGAAAAAGGTTGTAGATCTCCTTTGATGCAATGTTCTTGTCCTTCTTTGTAGTACTTAACGCACTTGTGTAAAGAAGATGGAACCATGTTGTGTTCATCAATCCATGATCGACCCAGTAGAGCATTGAAAGAGGTCTCAGCGTCGATGATATGAAATTTAGCGGTTGTTGTTAGCTCTCCAACCTTCATAAACAATGTAATCGATCCAAGGGCTCTCTCTCCCTTTGGGTTGAATCCTATTAACATCATTTTATCGGACGTAAGATCTTGGGATTCAATGTCCAAATAGGCCAATGTCCGTAGACTCATCAAGTTTAGTGATGCTCCAGGATCTACTAAAACTTTGAACAACATAAATTTGCTGATGTTAATGGAGATGTAGAGTGGTCGGTTGTGGTCGGCGGTACCAAGCAACAAATCTTCATCTATGAAGGTTACCCCAGGTTGTTCTTTCAACGAACAAACTTCATCAGAGAATGTGCTGGCCAACTGAGTTAAGCAAATCTCTGGGTCAAGCAAGGTTGTAACCAAAGTTTCTCTCATCTCCTTTGACATGATTAGAGCGTCGTAGATGTTTAACCAGGCCGGCAACTTCCTAAGATGAGCTAACACGTTGTAATCCACTTTATATGGTACTCCAATTTTGACTTGGTTGTGTGGTTCTTCCACTATTGGAGGCCGAGGTAGTTCTTCTCGAGTTACTATTTGTTTTCTTTTATCTATCGGAGCTGTTCTTAGAGGTAATACTCTTCTGCTCCTTAAGTTCACTTCTGTAATTTCTTCTTCTTGAGATATCATTATTGAATCTTCCAGTGTTTCTTCTTTGTCAAAAAGATCTAAGTTGATGTGAAGCAAAGCACTATGGTGCTCGAGGATCGGTTCCTCACTTTTGGTGTTGTCATAGCTGGTATCGTTGATGTCTTCTTCAGTCTTGACAATGAGTTAGTCGGACTCAAGTACAAATTGAGGATCATTACGATAGTCGAGATCAAGGCTAGAATGATCATTATTGATTACATCATCACTAGAAACAGTTAAAACATAGCCAAAATCACGATCATTATATTCATAAGACCCCGGAGGGGCAAAAAGATAATCATACAAAGTCAGGGGTTCGAGGATTTTCTTCCCCGAATCTGAGATAACCAATCTAGTAGAGGCAGCCCCTTTTCTACCCCCTGTGTTATCAATCTTTGTGGTAGTGTTCTTCTTTTTCTTTGTCTTTGACAACGATGGCTCTTGTGGCAAAATCTTCATCTCAGGCTTGATAGGCTAAATATTCTGAACGGAGGCTTGTTTCGTACATTCTAGATTTGATTTAATATTTTCTTGGACGATTTGCTCCAAACTTCATTCCATTCATCTTTTTTGATATATGTAGAAGATTGTCTTGATGATCCTTATATTTGGTTTAGGACCCTCTTGAGCTCATCCCAAGTCGTACTCCATCCCTATTCTCTAGTATATGGATCAATCGGAGAAATTGGCTCAGTCGAAATCATATTTATGGAACCTTTTTCGACTTCAATTAAATATTCTTTCGGAATTGTTATATTTTGCTATTTTCATAAATAGAGACATGGTGTTGCGCTCCGGCAAATATTTTCACAGATAATTAATTGTTCTAGCTCGGCAAAGGTTTTCACTGATCCGTTGGGCAAATCGGCATACCAATCGAAGGCGATCCCTCACAAGCTACTGACAAACAGTTGAAAGAGTAGAGCTTCACTATTCCTTGTGTTTCCATAACTGGCTCAAAAGTGTGCTATATGTTGTCTGGGATTTCCAGTCCCATCAAATATCTTAAATTTTGGGGCCATGAAACCCTTGGGGAAGGGTACGACATTGAATTCCTCTAGATAGGGTCTAACCTTTAGAATCAACGTATCACCCTTAGCTTGGGTTAAGGCCTCTCAAACTTGCTTGACCATTTTCTTAAATTCTTTCTCTGGTATGGCGCTCGATGGAGAATCTTTCTTTGGTTGCTCATCTCTATTTTCTGAGGCAACTTCTCTTCTTTCATCTATAATATGTATAATTTCTGGTTGGTTGACCTCTTGAGAGGCTAACTGTGGGGGTTGATATTGTCTTTGAATAGTGGGCATAGCAATCATGGCTGCGGCCATCTCTTTTATCCTTTTCACCAGTTGGATGACTTGATCATCCCTCAGGAGGATAGCCCTACGACCGTGCTCTCGAGCCAACTCAGAAATCTCGACTCTGAGCCTTTCAACTTTTTCTTTGATCATTGATTCTTTGATTGTTCTAAGATCTCGAGGACTCTGCTAGACTTCCTCATCTTGCTTTTCCATTTCATTGGAAATTGCTGCTACAATGTTAGATACTTCATACCCTGACATTCCATGATCTTGCCCTGCAGGCTTACTGGATCGTATTGGTACAACGACCTTGGGTATCCACACCTTCTTTTTGAAGGTGATGTCTCAGGACGGGGTCTCCTAACAGAAACATTTGAATGTCAAGGAGAAGTATGCTCCCCATGGTGCAGACCAACTATGATACCAGGTAATTTCTTCATCTTTTTCTTTAAAATTTTAAGATTGTCCTTGTGATGGGTGATCGGTAGGATTCTTGGACCCAGTCTTGACTTCAATGGTCAATGGTCTGTGGCCCTCGTAGTGGTGGAATTTGTGGTGAAAATAGTGGTATCAACTCTGTTTCCCAAGCAGAATCAGATGGGAACATGAGCAGGAAAATCTTCAGTTAACCCTTGAGGTCGTTTGACAAACTTGATGTTCTTTAAAATTTCTTTCTTCATATGAGGGGAAATTGAATGCCCCACTCGTTTAAGTAATTCATTGACTGAGCAACCCTCTTTGACAGCTAGCTCCTGAAAACTGAACTGACTCAGATGATATGAGAAGTTTTCTTTCTCTCCAGACCTTGTCCATGAAGTAATGGTAATACAGTGGCAATCTTCTGGTTACTTTCTTACCCATCGGTATACATGAAAGGATGGAATCTACTTCCCTACAGAAGTGGATATACTTCTGGCAATTCTAACTTCTCTTGGTGAGGCTTTTCCTCGATAGGTATTTCCTCAAGATTCTGGGCTTTAGAAGCCCTCCGAACTCTTTTGTTGTGGTTTGTCTTCTAAGTTCATGTTAGCAGTGTAGTCTTTGAACTCGATCTGATTTTGAATACTGGTGGCGAGATAGCCAACCCCTCAGTCGGATCTTCAATGATCATTACTTCTTTCCTCTTAGCAGCAGCGGGGACAGCAGGCTTGGTAGGTGCCATAGTGGCAACAGTAGTCTTGGCCTTCTTATAAGAAGGGAAGTCCTGAAGACAATTCAGGTTGAATTCAGCATACGACTCCTAAATTTCTGGAGCGGTGACTTTCATCACGACGAACGGGGCCTTCCCGAGGATAACCTCGAGGTCTTCAAATCTGGCTCCAAACTTAATGGTAGGAGCAACATTGCGGGCTTCAAGGTTCGTCGACAGGTTGCAAGAAAAATTCAGCATTGGGTAGGTCATTGCAGCAGCTTTAAAATAGAAAGTTCTAGAGTTAGCTATATGGCCAAAACGTTGTAATCTTAGTGCAAGCACTGAAAATTAACAGAGGTTGATCTGTAGACCGGGTAAGTTTTAGTTTTTTGGGAATTTTAAAATTTTTAGGAAAAAGGTAATTTAAAAGTAGAAAATTTTAATTAATTTTGAAGCGCACGCAGCACAACATAATTTAATTTGTAAAATAGCAAATCAAATACGAAAGGGAGATGTGAAGTGTTTAGGACCCAGTGCCAGACCTATTTTTCACACATAATGCCCACGTGGAACTAGTCCACCAACACACCTATTGGGGGTTCAACCCCACATGAAGTTTAAAAGAGTCTTTAATGGCCTCCTAGAACCCTCTGTTCAAATTTGATTGAACAGACAGTCTTAAAGTCCAAAGAGTTGGCTGTACTTTCCCAAGACATAAATGGGTAAAGTCTGTCAACAAAAGAAGGCTAATTTGGTCCAAGAGGGACATGGACACATTACTGATGTGTGAAGATAATATTTCCTTATTTAAATGGAGAGAAATGCTTGTCCCCAACAGAGTCACCAGAAGCTGTCGACACTATTTTGGTTGATGAGTTGCCCGTAAGAAGTTGTCGGTCACCGGAATCAAAATCCTGTCGCCCGCTTTAGAAGGACATTTTAATGTTTATAAAAATATGAAATCAAACTGACCCCATATTTTTCATCGTTTAAATGAAAGAGTTTTGTACCTCAAACCCTATATCTATCCCGAAGGATAAACACAAGACTTGAGGATGAGGCTCGATCAAATAAATTGAGAAATATGTGACGTCTGTTTGGTGTGTGAAACTGTTTTATTTACCGATAATTTCCCTTATTTAATATGAAGAATTAAATAGGGTTTATATTAAGTTGGGTTCGAATGAGCTTCCTATAAGGGCAAGCCCCTATAGTTAATTACAACCTAAATGACCGAAGTCATCTAAAAAAACTCTCGATAAAAATTAAGAAATATTATCTTCAAGGATTTCAAAGGATAGGACTTTTCAATGATATCGGACAAAGAGGTGTGAAATGAGAATGGTCCAAATTTGGAACTTTTATTGTAGTGTCAAAAGGAGGAATATCTAGAGGATGTCATTGATCTAGAGGAAAACCACAGTGACTTCCTAGTCCATGTTATGGTCTGGCTTTGGTTTTGAGGAGAAGTATTTAGGTTTTTCATCCTGCAGCTTTTATTCGTTTGGGCTTACATTTATGTGAAACGATCACACAAATAGCCCGGAAGATGTGAGGATTTAGGTCGTGACGGACGACAACCTAAGAATCTTAAGACGAGTTAGGGCTTAGAATGCACAATATGGTTGTACAAAGGCTTAAAGATAAGTTGAGGATTCATGTTTCATAAGCAAACTACCTCAAAGTGCTATGGCTTGGCTGTTTAATTCTAAGGAAGGAATTGGTTTAGCTGGGAAAGACATGTTTTACTATTAAAGATGGTCGTGTTGCCCACCATGCTAGTTCCAATCTCCTTATCGTGACGAGTTTAAGTTTTTTAGGGTGTCAAGTTATGATGTCAAATCAGACGGCCCTATGGTTGAAGTTCTTTAAATTTTATGGGGGATGTTAAAGTTGATTAGAGCGACTCTAATTACGATCCCACCGTTCCCTCGTTCTAACACCACTATTTTCTATAGGATTCACTTAGTTCAAATGAATTTATTAAACTCAACTTAATGAGTTCCATACTTTCATTTAGACCGTGAGAAGCCTCGTTAGCAACCATAGGTTACCTCTTTGGAGGGATTCCTGATTATCCGATAGAGACATCTTAATTTAGTTGTAGTTGTTGTTTTGTGTGATGTTTGTGATTACATTTTGAGTTGTCTTATATTTTGAATGTTGTGGAGTTGATTTTTATCTTGATTGATTTTGGTGTTGGTTTTGGTTTTGGTTTTGGTTTTGTGGCTATCCTGATAGTTTTAGTTTTCATGTAGGGTGACGTTGTTGTTTATTCATGCAAGTTTTGTGTTTGATCATACATGCAGATAAGTAAGCACAGTGTGGAAAGCTTAAGAAAGGATAATAATGTAAACTATAAAAGCATACCAGGCAGGTCTTCTCGTTCGACCACCTGAAACTCAAAATGCATGTTAGAGCATTTTATCTAAAGCAAAAAACTAAGGTTTCGGTAACCTACCTAAACCTAGGTAATCTCTTGGTGGGTCCTATTAGTTTGATTAAGGATTATTTTTGTTAAGCAAAACATATTAAGCTTAGTAGATCTCTGAGGTATCCAGCAAGTCTAGAGGAAGAAGCAAGTCCATGCTTCCCTCTCACTACCTGGTAAAAAGTCTCAAGCTCATTTAAACTTATTATGTTGCTCAATAATTGATCCTATTAATACCTTTAATGCTCAACGAACATTGATGTTTCAATTATCCTTAAGAGCAGGGTAATTATTATTTCTCATTTAATTTGAAAGTTATGTAGGTGAAGACCCTTAAAAAGGCAACTCAATGTCATCAAGTCACTTAGCCAAATTTTTAATTTGGGCTTGTAGTGTTTTAAAGGTGTTCAAAATTATGTTTACTTTTCTAATCGTCATTTAATCAGATTTGATTTAGCTTAGGTCACTACTAAGCCCTTTTTACTTTTGATAGATGTCTTAATTATATTTTAAAAGAGATTGAATTTTTAGGTGATGATGATTCATTATCAAGGCACTTAAATGTCATTTGAACATCAAGTAGGAGTATTACCAAAATTATACCCCTTAGTCTAAGCTCATTTAATTTAATAGACCTCCAAATTTTAATAATTTAAGGAATTACAAATTTATCCCTTGATTATGGAAAGTGAGGTTGGTTCCTACCAATTAATCCCCTTGTGTTTCAATCATCCAAATAAGTTAGTTAAAATCAACGGTTATCCTTTCCCCTCCTTGAATTAAGCCTAAATGTTAATTAAGGTNACCCCTAAGTCTAAGCTCATTTAATTTAATAGACCTCCAAATTTTAATAATTTAAGGAATTACAAATTTATCACTTGATTATGGAAAGTGAGGTTTGTTCCTACCAATTAATCCCCTTGTGTTTCAATCATCCAAATAAGTTAATTAAAATCAGCGGTTATCCTTTCCCCTCCTTGAATTACGCCTAAATGTTAATTAAGGCCGAATTTCTAAAATTACATTTTTGCCCCTATTGCTCTATTGCTTCATAATTTGCTAAATTTAATTCAAATGACTTTAGAACTTTTATCCCACCTCACTCATAGTTCAATTAAGACATCAGAGGAGAAAATGTGATTTTTCAAAATTTAATTTAATTTTAATATTTAATTTAATGCAAAAATAAGATTTTTCAAAGAAAATTTCATAACTTGACCAATACTGAGCCTAATCCCTTGAAATTTGTATTGGAGGTAGACTGATACCAGAAAAGCATTGGAGCAAGATTTCATGATTTATTGAGTTATGATTGATTTTTAAGAATTATTTTTATGTTTAGAGTATTTATTAATTACAAAATATTTTTAATGTCAAAAGTTAAGTTTTATATTTTTATTAAATTTCTCTGATGTCAAGGAACACAAAGAAAATAATTTCATATCTTTCTAATTTTTCTTTGAATTATTAAAATTGTTTTAGTGAAAATCCATTTTTAGCCTTTAAAAATTATTTTAAGCTTTAAAATTCAATAACTTCACTTAGAAAATTAGGAAAAATATTCCAATTATTCCTAAGTACTTTAGAAATAATTTAGAACATTTTTATGAATTTTATTTTTTTGTGATTTTTATTATTTTTTAATTATTTAAATATTAAGGAAAAACTTAAAAATGGACTTTTTATTTTAGTTACAAATTTAGTTTTAGAAAATTCTACCGATCAAAGAGAACTCCAAAAATCAATTTTTATAATATCTTGAGTTATATTTTAATTATTAAAAATCATTTTAGTGTTAAAAATGACATTTAACTTGAAAAATCAAATTGAGTTATTAAATGAGCTCTAAATGCTTTAAAATTTTTATGGGGAGTTCTTTGAAATTTAAGTCACAGTGGAAATTAAATATTAAGTCATTTAGATGCTTTTGTTTCCCAAAATCAATTTTCTTTGTGTTTTAGGGTTGGTGGAAATTGACTGCATTCTTAATGATTTAACCCATGAAATATTTTCCAAAGGGTTCTCTGGTCATAACAAACCTTCCAAAATTTATTTGGATTTTTCTAAGCAACATGCTAATTATTATGATTAATTCATGCAAATAATAGACATAAAATTGGAAAATATGGATCTCTATTTAGAGATATCCTCTAACTTTGGAAAAATCAGAGGGTATTCCCTAAGACAGAGGGAACAACATGTTAAAATTTAAAGTCATGGTGAAGTGTCTACATGCATGGAGAATTAAAATACGAAAAATATTGTTTAATTAATTAAAAAAAATATGCATCAAACAAACTTCAAATTATTCCCACATTCTTCTCCACTGTTCACTGATTAAGAGGGTATTTTTATTTTATTTTTATGATTTTTCTACACCAACATAAAGATTTTTAAAGTTAGGGTTATTTATTTAAATCAAAAAATACCATATTTATCTATTTAAACACGCGGCGCTGACTAGATCCTAGGAGGCTCTGAAACTCCAAGCGGCGCGCTCCCATTCAACGTCGTCATCCACCTCAGTGCTGACTCAGCTCGCGGTTCATGTATGAAGGCGCTGTCCGACTAGATCTCGTCCGTTGATGAGATAAACGCGCAATCGAACGGCTTCCAGTCATCGTCCCCAATGCCTTAGCCTGAGAACCATCCAATTTCAAAGCTTAAGATCGCACTAATTTCTTAACCAAATTAAGTGTGGTTTGTTTCTAGATGCTCGTCTAGGTGTGACAAACACATACATATGGTAATCATGCAGTTAAATTAAGCTTAATCAAATGGACAATCAAAATAGGCTCTTGAAGAGGGGAAGTTCAATACCTTTGCTCTGAGAAGTGAAGCTTCGATCAGAGGTGCTCGACACATTCGTGGAGGTCCAAGGAGGCTAGGGACTAAGCCTCTTGCTGTGGAGAAAGGCCTATGTATGAATTCTATCAAGCTCAATTTCAGGTGTTGGTCTAGAGTTATGCTAGGGGCTCTGTATGAGGGGGATTTGATGGGGCTTCTTCTTCTTTCACTGTGGTGAAGGTTTAAGTGAGTTTAATTTGATTTTGGTGGAGTTTAGAGGTGTGGAGAGCTTTGTCCTGTCTCCAACAAGGCTTTGAGCTAAAAAATTAAACTCCGGTAAGGGGATTCAGGGGCTCTAAAAGTTATCTGAAGGACTCTGTCTGAAAAATTTTTAGCACACCCTCCATGGCCGTGGAAGTGAGGTTTTTATAAAATGGGCTTTAGGGTGACTGTCATGGCCAATTGGGGGGTGAAAATGCTTGCTTAGGTGGAGGGCAGAGAGGGTCTACGATTTAATTGGGATGACGTGGCCTTAAGTTTGAATTGGGTTTGATTCCATGGGGGTGGCTCTCAGTTTGGACATTTTCCAGAAACTAACCTGACCTGCCAGGCTAGGGGAGGTGGCTAGGAGGTCAAGTGAGCCAGGGGAATATGTCACAGCAATTAAATGGTTGGTGTTTAGTTTTCACAAAATTATCCTTAGCTTAAGCAAATATTGATTGAAATCCCTTAATTTTAGATCCCTTAGTCCATGGCTCATTTGGGTGGTTCCATGGTGTTTGACTTGGTCAATATGGTCCAAATTTTGGTTGTGGTGGCCTTGCCTTGACCAATTTGACATGTCTAGGTCAATTTTGGTGCATGGGTCTAAGTGCGTGCAAATGACCAAGACTTGGGTTTGGGCTAGGCTACCCATGTTAATTGACCCAATTGATTGATTCATTTGATGTAGATGACTGTAATGAACATTTTTTGTGAAGGATTGAAAGGAATTTGAGTTCCATTAGGGTTTCAATTTGAAGGATTTTGGAATTTTGGTGAATTTAAGCATGTTAGGCTAGACTTGGGTCTAGCTTGGGCCAGGCTTGGAATTTGGCTCAATTTAATGGTCCAAATAATCAGGGGAGATGCTATGAATATTTTTCATGGAGGAATGGAATGGAATTTTTGGGGCTAAGGCAATCAATTCGGTGAAATTTAGAGGCTTAGCCAATTTGGGGCAAAATTTAGTGCTCTTGACTTAGGTTGAAATTAAATGAAATTGAGGCTTAACCAAGGCCAATTGAAGGTTGTGTTTGATGTGTAGGAATGTTATGAAGATTTTTCAACATAAATTGTGGCAAATTGAGTGGGCTATGGGTTTAATTGGGTGAGATTAGGTCATGTGGCCAAAATTGGGGCTTTTACCTAAATCAAACTTGGGCTAAAAGCATGGGCCAATTGAGGTTGTATTTGGTTTAAATTGGTCACATGGAAGGTGAATTTAAGTTTAGGATTGAAATTTGGGAAAATTGGGACCCATTTAATGGACATTTGAGGTGGATTTGGGGAGATGGGGCTTCTTAATGACAATTTGGGGGTTTTGGACAAAGATGGTTAAATTGGCCAAATTGGGTCAGGTGGTCATTAAGAAAAATCAAATTAGGAATATTTGAAACGTTTTAGGATTTTTTGGGATTTTTTGGAATTTTTGAAATTTTGGGCTAAGGAAGGGTATTTTGGTAATTTGGCAATTTTTGGTGATTTTGGGTAATTTGGGTATTTTCAAATGGTTTGAAATGAATTTTGAACAAATTTGAGTATTTTGGGTAAATTTGTGAATTTTGGCCAAATTTAGGGTTTTAAGGGTATTTAGGTAATTTGGGAGAGTTTAGAGGCAAAAAGGCCAAGTTGGGTATCTTTGGTAGAATTGGGGAGCTAACCACCATAAATAAGCCCTGGACCAATAGAAACCCATTTGGGTCCTCTATGTACTGGTCTTAGCTAAACCTTGGCCTAGGGTCGGAGGGTTTAGGGGACCATCTATCTGAGTCTCCCAAAGGATTAAGTGATTAAAGTCAAGAAAATTTTGGGTTTAGGGTACTGAGTGAATGTGAGTGAGGTGATTGTAGTGAGTGTCTTAGCTCTAGACCAACACCCAGGATCAACCCTAAGGTCAAACAATCCTATGGGAACTCTCCTTGAGCTCCCTCATAATGATCTCACCTACTTAGTGCTAGAGGTCAGGACCAATATGTAGAGCCTCAAGTTGAGTAAAGAGGCGTTTGGAATTTCTAATGGTGAGGGTTCCTTTTCTAGTTTTATAGGAATAGTCAACAGGAAAGTCCTATGGCTAGAACCTAGACTACTAAAGAGGAAGAACTAGACCTCAACCAAAAGTGAGGTCAACACTATTCTTTGAGGACTAGAAAATGAACCCTCGCCATTACAAATTCCAAATTCTTTTTTGCTTAACTTGAAGTTCCACAAATTTGTCCTAACCTCTAGCATTTATTAGGTGGGGTCAGTATGGGGGAACTCAAGGGGAGCCTCCCATAGGATGATCAGGCCTTAGAACTGACCCTAGGTGGTCTAGTGATGGTTGAAATGGCTTGCACACACAAAAATTTCTTGCATACCCCAAACCCTAAGACCCCTTGATTTGGTCCCATGATTCCTTTTGGACAGCACATATGAATGAACCTATACCCCTAGTCTTTGGCTAAAAGAGTTAGAACTAGTATATTGAGCATCCAAAATGAATCCTCATATGGCTTCTATTGGTATGACATGGCTTCATGGCTTACTTGCCCATTATAGCCCAAAATCACCAAATTACCAAAATACCCCTACACCCCTAATTTTTGCCAAAACTCTCAAAATAACCCAAATTTGCCCAAAATAAATCTCAAACCACTCACCACTATCTAAATTGACCAAAATTCACGTAAATCATCAAATTCCTAAAATACCCCCAAAACAGCCAAAAATTACCAAAATACCCCTCATGACCCAAAAATTCCAAAAATACTCATATCCAANTATAGCCCAAAATCACCAAATTACCAAAATACCCCTACACCCCTAATTTTTGCCAAAACTCTCAAAATAACCTAAATTTGCCCAAAAATAATCTTAAACCAGTCACCACTATCTAAATTGACCAAAATTCACGTAAATCATCAAATTCCCAAAATACCCCCAAAACGGCCAAATATTACCGAAATACCCCTCATGACCCAAAAATTCCAAAAATACCCATATCCATAATCATCCCAAATATTCCCAATTTCAATTTTCAACCATCATATTGACTCAATTTGACTAGTTTTACCGAATTTGACCAAAAGCCCCAAATTAGCCCCAATCTTTGCCCAATTGACCCAAATCTTGCNTATTCCCAATTTCAATTTTCAACCATCATATTGACTCAATTTGACTAGTTTTACCGAATTTGACCAAAAGCCTTCAATTTGCCCTTAAGAGCCCAACTTCCCCAAATTAGCCCCAATCTAGGCCCAATTGACCCAAATCTTGGCCATGTTCAATTCCAAACCAAAATAAAGTATCCCCAATCCCAATCTAAATAAAATTAAAGCTCAATTTGACCCAATTGCCAACCCAATTTCACCCAAATCAAAAAGCCCCAATTTTGACCATATGCTTAAATCCACTAAATTAGCCGCCCAATTCAATTCAAAATCACTTGAAATTCTTCCAAATCCTTCATGAAATTTACCTACACCACAATAAAATTCAATTACCCCAAATTTTACACCAAATTCAATTTCAATCTAAAAAGCCCAAATCTTTAAGTCATTCAAAATGGCCCAACTCCAAAAAACCCACATGATAAATTTTTCCCCAATCATCCATTTAATCAAAATCATTTCCTAAGTCCTAAATTTATGATCAAATTATTCTAAAAAAAGCCTCATGACAAACTCCACCAAAATGCCCCATAAATTCAAAAATCCCATCTCATGAAAATTAGTCAAGCCAAGGACAAGCCATGAATCCACTCTCAACCCATAGGTAANTTTTTCCCCAATCATCCATTTAATCAAAATCATTTCTTAAGTCCTAAATTCATGATCAAATTATTCTAAAAAAAGCCTCATGACAAGCTCCACCAAAATGCCCCATAAATTAAAAAATCCCATCTCATGAAAATTAGTCAAGCCAAGGATAAGCCATGAATCCACTCTCAAGCCATAGGTAAGCCATGAGAGCCATGCCACCTCATCAAACTATTAATGGAAAGAGGCCAAGCCACTTTCAAATATCCTTAAAATTTTTTTAACCCTCCCATGAACCACTCTACCCCATGATTATCTAAATTTCCTTGGATAGAGACCTCACCAGGATGATTAAGCTGAATCATCTGATTTCCCTTAGCACCCAAACCAACATTGGTGATTGAGTCTAACCCCAAACCATGATTTGACCCAAATTGACTCAAAGTAGCCCTTTCCCCAAACTATTTCAATCCTATACCTTTACACATGATCAACACTAATTGACTTCACCAAACCAAAGCCCTGACCTCCTTAAGTCAGATGGTGACCTGAGCCTTGCCGGTCGGCCACCTAGGCTACCGAAAAAGCCATTTCCAAAAGCTCCACCTAGGACAAAACTCAAATTTAAACCCATCCAAGTTGTCTCATCCCAATTGGATTTTTCACATTATTGGCATTTACATAAGCAACTCATAGAACCCACCAATTGCCCTTAATGGCCTCTTTTTCCCCCTCTATTTAAACCCACCCTCCATGGCCAAACCAAGAGAGCTTGAAATTCCTTGGGGAGACCCTGCCAAATTGCTTCCAGAGCTTCCTTAAGACTTTTTGAGTTCAATCCCTTCATCCTTAGCCACTCAAGCCCCTTTCCTAAGCTCAATTTTGGAGCTCATATTCAATGCCAAAACAAGACACCCCACAAAACTCCACCAAATTCAAATTAATTGCACCCACACCATCCCCACAGTGAGAGAGGAACATCTCCCACAAAAGCCCCATCACCGGAGCACCCTAAGGTGGAATTTTATCAACACCCCAAATCGGCCTTAATCAAATTTGGTTCTAGGCATTTTACTATTGCTTAATGCTTCATCTAGGAGCTCTTTGGACTCAAGGCAAGCTTTTGGAAGCACCCAATCGAGGCCACACCTCTTGGGCAAAGGTATTGAACTCTCCCCTTAGACCAAAATTCATTTGATTCTCCATGTTCATAGAGTTGATTTATGGTTGATCAACCATATGAATATGTTCTCCTAGTTAAGAAGAGTCCATAGAAACAAACTGGACTTAATTTGGTTAAGAATCGAGAGAGATATTAAGGTTTGAAGTTGGATAATTCTCAGGCTAGGGATAAGGGGACGATGAATGGATGTTGTCCATTTCCACATTTATTGGATGGACGAACGAGATTGCACCGGATGAAGGAATGGAACACGAACCTCATGGAAGAAGCCGCATGGAAAGTTCTCAAGTTAGTGCTGAGGTGTCTGGCATTGCCGAACCGGAAGACGCCGCATGGAAAGTTCAGATCTGCCTAGGTTGAGGTGGCGCTGTGTCACTTAAGTAGAAAAATTGGCTTTTCTTTGAATTATTTAATGACCAGAACTTCAAAAATGCATATCTTTGTGTAGAAAAAGCACAAAAATAAAATAAAAACGCTCACTTGCTTAGTGAATAGAGGAGAACAATGTGGAAATGGTTTTATATTTTTTTTATGCTTGTATTAATTTTAATTAATTAAATGGTGTTTTTCTTATTTGAATTCTCCATTTGCATAAACATTTCACCATCACTTGATTTATGGGGCTTTGATTCTACCTGTTATGTGGAGGCTTTCCTGATTTTTCCAAGGTCAGGGGAGATCTTTAGGCATGGATATCTAATTTTCAACTTAATNCCTCATCAAACTATTAATGGAAAGAGGCCAAGCCACTTTCAAATATCCTTAAAATTTTTTTAACCCTCCCATCAACCACTCTACCCCATGATTATCTAAATCTCCTTGGATAGAGACCTCACCATGATGATTAAGCTGAATCATCTGATTTCCCATAGCACTCAAACCAGCCTTGGTGATTGAGTCTAACCCCAAACCATGATTTGACCCAAATTGACTCAAAGTAGCCATTTCCCCAAACTACTTCAATCCTATACCTTTACACATGGTCAACACTAATTGACTTCACCAAACCAAAGCCCTGACCTCCCTAAGTCAGATGGTGACCTGAGCCTTGCCGGTCGGCCACCTAGGCTACCGGAAAAGCCATGTCCAAAAGCTCCACCTAGGACAAAACTCAAAATTAAACCCATCCAAGCTGTCTCATCCCAATTGGATTTTTCACGTTATTGGCATCCACATAAGCAACTCATAAAACCCACCAATTTCCCTTAATGGCCTCTTTTTCCCCCTCTATTTAAACCCACCCTCCATGGCCAAACCAAGAGAGCTTGAAATTCTTTCGGGAGACCCTGCCAAATTGCTTCCAGAGCTTCCTTAAGACTTTTTGAGTTCAATCCCTTCATCCTTAGCCACTCAAGCCCCTTTTCTAAGCTCAATTTTGGAGCTCAAATTCAATGCCAAAATAAGACACCCCACAAAACTCCACCAAATTCAAATTAATTGCACCCACACCATCCCCACAGTGAGAGAGGAACATCCCCCACAAAAGCCCCATCACCGGAGCACCCTAAGGTGGAATTTGATCAACACCCCAAATCAGCCTTATTCATATTTGGTTCTAGGCATTTTACTATTGCTTAATGCTTCATCTAGGAGCTCTTTGGAGTCAAGGCAAGCTTTTGGAAGCACCCAATTGAGGCCACACCTCTTGGGCAAAGGTATTGAACGCTCCCCTTGGACCGAAATTCATTTGATTCTCCATGTTCATAGAGTTGATTTATGGTTGTTCAACCATATGAATATGTTCTCATAGTTAAGAAGAGTCCATAGAAACAAACTGGACTTAATTTGGTTAAGAATCGAGAGAGATATTAAGGTTTGAAGTTGGATAGTTCTTAGGTAGGGATAAGGGGACGATGAATGGATGTTGTCCATTTCCAGATGTATTGGATGGACGGACGAGATTGCACCGGATGAAGGAATGGAACACAAACCTCATGGAAGACGCTGCATGGAAAGTTCTCAGGTTAGTGCTGAGGTGTCTGGCATTGCCGAACCAGAAGACGCCGAATGGAAAGTTCAGATCTGCCTAGGTTGAGGTGGCGCCGTGTCACTTTTGTAGAAAAATTGGCTTTTCTTTGAATTATTTAATGCATATCTTTGTGTAGAAAAACCACAAAAATAAAATAAAAATACTCACTTGCTTAGTGAATAGAGGAGAACAATGTGGAAATGGTTTTATATTTTTTTTATGCTTGTATTAATTTTAATTAATTAAATGGTGTTTTTCTTATTTGAATTATCCATTTGCATAGACATTTCACCATCACTTGATTTATGGGGCTTTGATTCTACCTGTTATGTGGAGGCTTTTCTGATTTTTCCAAGGTCAGGGGAGATCTTTAGGCATAGATATCTAATTTTCAAGTTAAATGTCCATGTTTTGGTAAAATAATTATAGAAATTAAAAAAATCATCATAAAAATACAATTTTTTTTTGTATGTTTACTGTGGATAGAGGACCCTAGGAAAAATAAAATCTTAGTTTAGCTCATTAAAAATAATCCTAATTGTTGCAAACTCTAAAAAATGAAATAAAATTAATTTGGAGTAATTTTAAACTTAAATGACATAAAAATTATTCTCCACTATAATTTAATGTCAACGGAGCTTCCCACAAAAANCTAATTGTTGCAAACTCTAAAAAATGAAATAAAATTAATTTGGAGTAATTTTAAACTTAAATGACATAAAAACTATTCTCCACTATAATTTAATGTCAAAGGAGCTTCCCGTAAAAATTTCAAGTCAATTGGAGTTAATTTGACCACTCAAATGAAGTAATCAAGTGAAATCACATTTTTGGCATTAAAATAATTATAATAATTAAAATAAAACTCAAAAAATTACTAAATTCATTTTGGGAGCTCCTTATGACAAGAAGAACCTAAGAAAATTAAAATTAGAATTAAAATAAGTATTTCATTTTTTGAGCTATTTTTGGGCATTTAAATAATTAAAGATCAATTAAAAATCATAAAAAATGTAAAATTATAAAAACATACTAAAATGTCACATTTGACTTTCTGGTCACCTAGAACCAATTTAAAAAATTTTCCTAATTTTTGNATGAAGTAGTCAAGTGAAATCACATTTTTGGCATTAAAATAATTATAATAATTAAAATAAAACTAAAAAAATTACTAAATTGATTTTGGGAGATCCTTATTACAAGAGGAACCTAAGAAAAATAAAATTGGAATTAAAATATGTATTTCATTTTTTGAGCTATTTTTGGGCATTTAAATAATTAAAGATCAATTAAAAATCATAAAAAACGTAAAATTATAAAAACATACTAAAATGTCACATTTGACTTTCTGATCACCTAGAACCAATTTAAATAATTTTCCTAATTCTCTATGTCAAGATATTAATTTTTAAAGGCTTAAAATGAATTTTCTCTAATTTCTCACTAAAGTAATTCTAATAATTAAAATCTAAATAAAAAAAAATATGAAATTTGTTTCTTTGAGTTTTTTGGGCTCAAAGAAATTTAATAAAAATATAAAACTTAACTTTCTACTTAAACCAAATTTTACATTTAATTAATGCTCAAAACAAGCAAACAATTCTAATAATTAAATTAAACCTCTAAAAACTATGAAAATTAGTCCAAGTGGTCCTCTGACCTAGGTGAATTGTCAATAATTTTCCTAAGGATAGAGGTTTTTTTTTGTTGAGTTATTAAATTTTGATTGAAAATCCCTATTTTTTAATTAAAAATAACTATAAAATTAAATAAATTCAAAGAAATCACATTTTTNAGATATTAATTTCTAAAGGCTTAAAATGAATTTTCTCTAATTTCTCACTAAAATAATTCCAATAATTAAAATGTAAATCAAAAAAAATATATGAAATTTGTTTCTTTGAGTTTTCTGAGCTCAAAAAAATTTAATAAAAATATAAAACTTAACTTTCTACTTAAACCAAATTTTACATTTAATTAATGCTCAAAACAAGCAAATAATTCTAATAATTAAATTAAACCTCTAAAAATTATGAAAATTAGTCTAAGTGGTCCTCTGACCTAGGTGAATTGTCAATAATTTTCCTAAGGATAGAGGTTTTATTTTTGTTGAGTTATTAAATTTTGATTGAAAATCCATATTTTTTAATTAAAATTAACTATAAAATTAAATAAATTCAAAAAATCACATTTTCTTCTCTGATGCTTTAATTAACCCATGGATGGGGTAACTTAAAACTTTCAAGTCGTTTGAGTTTAATTTAATGAATTATAGGGTATTATGGCCTTAGTGGAAAAAGGGTTATTTTGGAATTTAAGGCTTAACCAAAGGGCTACATGGGCAACAAATAATCTTAATTGATATGTTTTGATGATTGAAATATGAAAGAGATAAATGGTAGTAACCAACCTCACTTTGGTCTTGCAAAGGATAAATTTGTAATTTTCTTAAAATTGATGAAACTTGGAAGAATATTTAAATAAAAAAAACGATATTAAGGTGAGGGGTTTGATTTTTGGAAGATCAAAACTCACTGATTTTAAGCCACAATTAATGGTTTTGAAATGACTTATAATTATTGATAAGGATTAATGGTATAAACATTTAAATATTTTTCTAAAATTACAAATCTACCCATTAAGCTTTTAAGGGCTTAGTAGGGAACTAGACTTAATCAAAATTTTATTTAATGAGATCTAGAAAATAATCTATAACTAATTATTTTTTTTTTAACACTACAATCCCATCTTTAAAATCAAAGTGCTAAGCTTCTTAATTAAACAAAGTTGCCCATAAGAGTCTTTATTTATATAATTTACAAACAAAACATCAAGTGATATGTAACCCGTCCTTATAGTTGGCTAGAAGATCAGTTCATTGAGCATAATGGAATGATAGGGATGAGTTATTAAGCAACATAATGAATTTGAATAAACTCGGAACTTTTCAAGTGATTGTGAGATGCCCGGGCTTGACCCTTAAATACTTATCATACTATTTTGGATATCTTGAAGTATGATTAAACTCATTATGCCTTGTTTAAGAAATCATTTATACATTTAAATGAATAGGACCCATTAAGATATGACATAGGATCTGGTAGACACACCTTGAACTTGTACTTCCTACATTTTTTACAAGCATGCTTTAATTCCTGCAAACATTATATACATATGCCTTGCAAGTATTGAACATTCAGGTAGAGGAATGAGAAGACTCAATAGGTATGCTTTTATAGTTTACAATATCTTCTTTTCCTGCACTTTTATTACTGTACTTTTCCTGCTCATGAACTTGCATGTTAAATAACGATGTCACCCCTGTATTTCAAAACTAAAACATTTAGGATAGCCTAGAACTAAAACCAAAAAAAAAATTAAAAATAAAAAAAGATAAAATTCACAGCCACAACATTCAAAATATAAGAGAACTCAAACTTTAGTCACAAACATCTCAAAAAACTAAAATTGCAACTAAATTAAAACCACTCTATTGGATAATCGCGAATCCCTTGGAGGAGGTAATCTACGGTTGCTAACAAGATTTTCCATGGTCTAAATGAAAGTATGAAATTCAATAAGTTTAGTAAATTCATTTGGATTAAGTGAATCAGAAAGAAACAAGTTGTGCTGGAATGAGGGACCGTAAGATCCTAACCAATGCTGCTCTAATCAACTTTAATAGCCCCCATAAAATCTAACCATAACCTTGGAAAACAATTGATTTGACATCATGACCTGACACACTAAAAAACGTGACTTCTAAAACATGATATTTTCTCATCTCCTCAATTGACATTTCCAAATTATATATACTAAACTAAATTAAAATGGGTGTTGGGATATCCATCCTAGCAGCCGAAAACTTCACAACTCCCAACCTTTTAGTGCCCATAATTTTTGGCGACTCCTCTGGGGATTTGATTCTCTCTACATCTTAATCAGGGAATATTATCTTCATACATCGGTAATGTGTCAAGGTCCCTTATGGACCAAATTACCCTTCTTTCGTTGGCATACTTCACGCATTTCTTTCTTAGGGAAGTACGGTCAACTCCTTTTGGACTTCAGAATCATCTGTTCAATCTCCTTTAAGCAGAGAGGTTCACGAGCTCATTAAGACTTTGCCTTTCTGTGGGGTCGGACTACCAATAGGTGTGTTGGTAGACTAGTTCCACCCGGGCATTGTGCGTTGTAAAGTCGGTCCCGCACTGGGTCCTAAACTTCACTTTCCCCTTCGAGCTTGGTTTGATACTTTGCAAATTAAATCAAATTGTGTCATGCGGTGCGTGCTCTTTAATATTTCATATTTAAAAGTAAATTCTTTTACTTTCAAAATATTTCTACTTAATTTAAAACCTTCACAAATTAAAAATAAAATAAGAATTTTCCCATTCTACAAATTGGCCTTTGTTAATCTTTTAGTGTTGGCACTAGAATTACAAGGCATTGGCCAGATAACTAACTATAGAGCTTTCTTTTTAAAACTGTTGCAATGGTGTTTCCCACGCTCACCGTTTAACCAGCCGCGATGCTCGCAATGTCGCTCCCACCATCAAGTTTGGAACCGAATTTGACAAACTTGAACGTGTACTCAGAAAGGCCCTGTTCATCGTAATGAAAGTCACCGCTCCGGAGGTTTAGGAGCCCTCTGCTAAATTTAACCTGAACTATCCTGAGGAACTCCCTTCTTGCAAAAATGTGAAAAGTACTACTCCCCTGGCACCTGCTAAGTCTATTATCCCCTTTTCTACTAAAGGATAGGAGATTATGATCGTAGAAGATGAAACTGAAAAATTTACTGTCACTCCGCCAGTGTTTGAGATTGTTTCAAGTTGAAAGTCTTAACTGTTGACTCAATCGTAGAGAAAGAACTACAGCTGGAAAGCTCAGAGGGCAGCTAAGGACCAAATCTCAGAAAAAGTACCAGATAATGAGTTTTCTCATGAGGAGGAACTTGGATTAAAGGAGACCTC
Organism: Phalaenopsis hybrid cultivar; assembly: GCA_002079205.1. Classification (NCBI taxonomy): domain Eukaryota; kingdom Viridiplantae; phylum Streptophyta; class Magnoliopsida; order Asparagales; family Orchidaceae; genus Phalaenopsis; species Phalaenopsis hybrid cultivar. The sequence goes on along the minus strand of JXCR01046851.1, from coordinate 43,577 downwards.
TCCACTTCTGCAAGGAAGTAGGTTCTACCCATTGATGAATACTAATGGATATGAAATTATTTGAGAAATCATTGCTACTTTACAATCATTTCATGGTTTTAGTGAGGAGAGAGAGAAGGCCACTCCTATCACTAAAGTCCGCACAGTGTTCCAGAGACTGGCCACTAAAGAAGGATGTTCAATGGTCGAACTACTTAAACAAGTGGAATGTGTAGTATCCTCTCAAATGAAGAAAGAATTTCTATAAGATGTCAGGGCTGCCCGACGGTCCCATAAGCCAGCTGAAGCTTTGTCAGCCCGTATTCCTGTCAGATTCTATCTGGGAAGCCAAATTGATACTACCGTTTTTATATAGCTAATTAAGGAAAAATAAAATTTAGTTTCATTCGTTTAAAAAAAAATTTCTTCCAAATCAAACTTAAATTTTTAAATATTTTGCAATCAATTCCGTAAAATGTAACAGGAAGAAAAAGTAAAAGTTGAATCTACTAACTACTACAACTTCCTATCAAATTCATATACATTCATAATCAGGATGAAATGACAGTAGGAGTAAGCAAATTTAGCCTAAAACATGCTTGCAATAATATTAAACTAAAAGGAAGTATATTCACTTTAAAATTTCATTTTTCTTTCTTACCTCCAAACTTGATTTTTAGCATGTATAGCATTTTGTGCAGGAAAATATAAGTAGGAAGAAAAATAGTTTAGAAATTCTATCTACCAAAAATTTCTATCAAAAACATCTAATAAGTAGGAAGAAAAACAGTTTGAAATTCTATCAACCACAAATTTCTATCAAAAACATCTACAATTATTTATCAGGATAGAAAACATGTAGTAGAAAGCAAATCTAAACTAAGCATGCCATAATGAAATTAACTAAATAGAAGTCTAACTAGCATAACATGTATCAGCATTGGAATATAGAAACGTTCTTCAAATCTTATAAATTATAACACAAACACAAACAAACAAACAAGATAAATGACGTCAATTCTTCCTTTAACTCATCACATCTCACAAACTTACTTCCAATTTCTAACTGAATCACTACACAAATATATTGGGTACTTATAAATGATATTATAGTTACTAATGTCGAAGATAAGATTATGATATATTGGCTCCTAGGCACCAATCTCAGGCGTCATCTAATCATTTAAATTAAGCAACTTTTATAGTTATAAGGATAGTGTAAATTCATCCACATGTTACTCATAAAATAGGTTAGCCACTCCTACTAAATTAAAACAAGGTCAAAGTAAGGAAGAAATAAAATTGAGATGGAATTGTCACTACAAAATTCATAATGTCTCTTCTAAAACTCAAGTCCGGGTAAGACCCAAGTTGTAATGAATTAGTCAATCCAACTTCTACAAGAGAACATACAAGTCTAACCCTAATAAGAAGTTAAGAAATCATCTCCCTCATGATGCACAAACAATAAATTAAACCACTAACAATCCAAACTTCTACCAGTCATTAATCAAACTAATCAATCAAAACTAAAGAAAACACAATACAACAGTTACAATCAAAACTCTCAAGCACACTAAATCAAAATACACTGATAACTATGGTTTGCCTCCCATAAAGCACTTGGTTTAACGTCGCTATCCTGACAAATGATTCCACCTGGATCAAAATTCCAATTAAGTAATCCTTGATCAATCACCCAATCTTTTCCAGATCCAGGGATTCCTCAAAGTCCTCAAATTTAAAATTTTCTTTCAGTTCTTCCTTTTTAGATTGATTCATATCCTTGTTCCTCATATTTCCTTCTAGATCCAATATTTTTCTAGTAATTTTCTCAATTTTTATATTAATATCATCATTAAATTCTATGAGAAATAGATCTTTAGATGATACTTCATGATCTCCCAAATTTTGGATCATATTCTCTCTAGATAATTTAGATTCTTGATCAAATTCATCTAGGTTACTTTTATCTTTTAAGTTATCTTCTAATTCTTCAAGAATTTCATCCATTGGTCTTTCAATATCCTTATCCTCATCTCTCAATTCAAAGTTTTTTTTGAAACATATCCTCAAATTCTCTTCTAAGTATCAGTTCAATAATTTTAAATTGTTTATCATTTATTTCTTTAGAATTTATCTCAGGGTCACTAGGTAAAATCTCTAGGGGTAACTGTTAATTGCATTAATAATCTGCCATAGCATCCGAATCTCATTCATTTTGTATATATAGCACGGAATATGTCATTCAGTGACTTTGAATAACTCTTTCATAGGAGATCTTTTACTAATTTTATCATTCACATCATATTCATCTTGTGATTGAGTCAAATATGAATATATAAAGACTAGCAGTGTAGATGAATTCTCTATATATGTAGGCTTTAAAATTTTTATGGGGTATATTCATTCTAAGTTCATGATATTTTGCAACAAATGGGATTAAAAGTTTACTATTTTCGGCAGCGTCCATCATTTCACACCTCTCTTGAACATACATATAGTCTTCTTTAAACAAAATCTTAGACTCATCATGAAAGTCCATTTTGATCTCATCTGTTAACTTACTCTCCAAACATTTTTGGAAATGGTTTTTCCTTAGATAACCAATTTCATCCAGCCAAAAATAACCATCATCTTTTCTCTCAGTTGGATACTTCATAGCCTTTAAAACATCAAAAGTGGTTTCATGGTCATTAATATTCATAGTTAACTTTCTTTTTTGCACATCTATCATAGCTTGTCTAGTAACAAGAAAAGGTCTCCCCAAAAGAATGGGTTATTCTTTATCTTCCTCCATATCTAATACAATAAAGTCCATAGGAAAGATAAATTTATCCAGTTTAATAAGCAGGTCTTCTATAACCCCTTTTGGATAAATAATAGATCGATCAGGTAACTGAAGGGTTATAGTTGTGGGAGAAATATTGGCTAAACCTAACCTTTTAAATATAGATAGAGGCATCACATTAATGCTTGATCCTAAATCATATAAAGCTTTTCCACATAATCTTTCCCCAAATACACAAGGAATTTTTAAGCTAGATNTTTAAATATAGATAGAGGCATCACATTAATGCTTGATCCTAAATCACATAAAGCTTTTCCACATAATCTTTCCCCAAATACACAAGGAATTGTTAAGCTAGAAGGATCTTTAAGTTTCTCAGTGTGCATTTTCTAAAATATAGCGCTGCACTCCTCACTTATTAAAACTATCTCGTACTCCCCAAATTTTCTATTTTTTTTTAATAGCTCCTTCATAAATTTTTCATAACTTGGCATTTGTTTCAAAGCTTTAGCGAAAGGAATATTTATCGTTAACTTCTTAAGTATGTCCATGAACTTTGAAAATTGTTTACCCAACTCCTGTTGTCTAAATCATTGAGGAAAACGAGGTGGTGGTCTTTCTAAATTGATTTTTGTTGGAGATATTGATTTTTTCAGATCCTTAGAAACATGTTCTTTGGGTATTTTATTTTTTTTTTTTTTTGTTTCTCTCCCAACTCCTTTCTCTTTTCTGACCACAACCTCTATCTCTCTTCCACTTCATAATTGGACAGCTTCTATTTGTTCATCATTTTTCTCTTTAGAGTTAATCTCAGTGTTTCTAGGAAGTTTTCCTTGGGGTGTATTGCAAAGTGAATTAGCAATTTTTCCAAGTTGATTCTCTATGTTTCTAAAAGCAGTATTTTGACTTTGCAACTAGTTTCCCATTTGCAGTACCACTTCTTCTGTAGACAACTTTTTATCCTCAAATGGTTGATTATTGTTAGAGTACGGTGAAGATGAAGGTCTATAATTTGTGTTCCCCTGATTATTCTAACTTCTATTAGGATTTGCATGATTATTTTCCCATGGTTGGTTTCCACCCCAAGTAGTGTGATACCAGTTAAAATTATGATGGTTCTTTCAACCTGGGTTGTAAAAGTTAGAATACAAGTTATTTTTGGTATTTAAAGTCTCATATGATAAGTTAGAATCAATAATATGCCCTAATGAACTTTCCTCGCTTACTAGAGTAAATTGAGGCTGGTTTAGTCCAACTTTCTTGATATTGCAGCATCCTGAGATGCAAGAATTGCGTCGCAATTATATCATGAATAGTGGCTAGATTTTTAGGATTTACCCTTGTAGAGGGCCATTAAAATTCCTTTGTAGCCCATTTCTTCAATTAACACATATGCTTCATCAAATGATTTTGACATTAATGATCCACCAGCGACAACGTCAATTATAAACCTAAGGGATTCTACTAACCCATTATAAAAAGTTTGAATGATTAACCAATTAGGCAGAGTATGGTGTCGATGCTTTCTTAGGAGTTCCTTAGATCTTTCACATGCTTCGTATATTGATTCCCCTTTATACTGACAAAATGAGATAATATTATTTTTAAGTTTAGTAGTCCTTAAAGGTGGAAAATACTTAGCTAGGAATTCTGAGTTAACTCTTTCCAATTCTTAATAGAGTCAGGTGCTAATGAATATAACCACATTTTATCCTTATCCCTTAGTGAGAAAGGAAAAAACCTTAGTCTAACAGCATCGTCTGACATGCCGTTATAACAAAATTTAGCACAATGTTCTAGAAAACTGATAAGTCTAAATAGGGATCCATCGAAGGAGTTCCCCCAAAACTGATTGTTCTGCACCAGTTGGATAATATCTAGATTTGTTTCAAATGAGTCAGCTTCTACGATTTGGGTTTGTATACTTGAGTGAATTTCATCTATCGTAGGATTTATATAATCCCTCAAAGATTTATGATGATTTTCTAAGTTATTATTTTTAATGTTTTCCATTTCTATTTCTAGTTCTTCAAGTCCTTTCTATTTTTTTTTATTTTTTTTCTTTTTTCTAACTCTGGATCATAAGGTACAAGTCCTGCGGATCCTTTATTTTGCATACGCAACACAACAAACAATACATTAACAATTAAACGAATAAAATAAATGATATATTCAACACAACAAAACATTTTCACAAACACATTATTTTTGACACAAACAGTTTTTTCACAACACTTTTTCACACAAAAAAAACACTTTTCACACAAAAATAGTGTTTATGACACTACAATTTTCCAATTCTAAGCCTAATTACTTCAACTTAAATTCTCCTAAAGTTTTTATTGAAGCTTCCCTGGAAACGGCACCAAAAACTTGATGCGACATTCTATATGCTTGATTATATATATTCTATATAGTCACAATGATATAAACACAAGTATACGCTTAATTTTATATATTCTATACAGTCACAATGATATAAACGTATATGTATTGCTCAAGTAATATAATACTTTCTGATTAAGACACGATTTTCGATCCCACGAGGAAGCGAGGAAAGATGTCCTTAATCAAATTTCAGTTTACTACTATTAGTCTTTAGTTTGGAATGTCGATTAAAATGGTGTTTTATCTAGCAACTACTCCTAAATGCAAATTTTAAATAAAATAATAGTAACTAGTCCTAAATATAAATATTAATTCTAAAGATAACCCTTTCTGGATGAGTTGGTTTGGAGAACTTTAAGATGTTAAAAAATTACTATTCTTATGTAGTGAATTCGATAATGTAAAGGAATGAGATAGATTAAATATTGTATGTGCCAAATAGGAGCAATTTTAATTCTCTACCTTGATTCAGTGTTATAGAAAATCATTGGGTAATCTCAGGTTTAGTCCCTAAATCCATGGCTAGGCTAGGAGGATATTGGCTCCCACTCCAGAGTTCCCACTTCCCTTCCCCTGAAGGCTAACTCTTGCTTTAGTTCTTTAAACACTAAGACCGACGAGGGGATTTTAGTCTGTCACCCTAAAACGACCAATTCTACACCCAACAAAGTATATTTTCCTATTTATTTGCATCCAATCCCCATGAACTTCACCATCCATGGAATTTAAATGTGGTTCCACTTTGTTGAGAATTACACTTCATTAATGCAATTACAACAAATTTTAACACTACAACAGGCCTTTATTGTAATGTAAATGAAGTGAAAGTAAAAATCATAACATTTATAATTAAAACTTCTTCAAGCATACATCCCAAAATGTAAAACATGAATCCTACTCATTTTAAAAGAAAAGTAAAAGAAAAATAATGGGATAATTCTCTCATGCCACTATTTCCTAAGAAGAAAAAAGAGTAAGAGAAACACATCACAAAGCATAAAGAAAACACAATGAAAATCTTCATTACATCAAAGCAAATCTACTAGATAAGTGTTTAAAAAATTTTAAGATAATGAAGAACACAATACTTAGCTTTTCCCCTTGAATGAAAGATGAAAATATCTCCCACAAAGTCTCCCACTAATCCATGCAATGCCGGAACATTCACTTACAAAGTCTCCCAAAATCCCCTCACCAATCTATTTAAAAATGTAGAAATCTATATTTCTACTTCTATTCTAAGATCACTAAACATTCTCCACATTTTCTCACTCACACACACCCTCACACACACACATGCATGCCCATGAGAGGTGTCAAGCCCTCTTTTTTAAAGAGGCACAAGTTCCTTCCTTTTTTTCCAAGAGATAAATCTATTCATACAAAAGACATGTCTTTTCATTCAAGAGCCTTATCTAAGTGTCTAGATTCATTGAATTGCTTCATGGGGTGTTTGAATCACTTGGGAGCCTTCTAGAACATCAAAAACTGCCAAAAATTGATCCATGACCATCTCGGACGTTGTTGGCGTGGTTTGTCGCTATCATTTTCTCGTCATTTTCTGCTCTTCAGTGTTGCCAGCGCTGGCTCTTGTGTTGTCGGTGCCCACCATGCGCAACTCCACTATTTTGCTTTGTTTGGTTCGGTTTTAATTCTGTTTTGCCTCATTTCAGTTGCATTGTGTTCCTAACGGATAGACCTACAAAATAAGCATAAAAACAACCTTTATTTAAAGTGTGTTTTCATTCATAAATGTGGGAGAAGTGTAAGAGATATTAAGCATAGAAAGTCATATTGAAATGTGCGAGGACAAAATTTTCTTTCTTGCTTGTTTTTGCTCCAAATTGCACCATTTTTGCTTTTTTTCTCCAAAACTTCATTTACCGTCCTTGGAATAAAAAATATACAAAATACATTCCTTTAAATTGTAATATCATTAAAAATCATTAAAATTAGGCATTAAAAGCATTTGAAAAATTTAACATTTTTTAGGCTTATCAGAAATTCTTCAAAATGTGTCCAAATTCAATGTATTCTCCAAGGAATGCCTCCTTTCACAAGTCTTTTAATAATATTTTCATTTCTAGTGGTCATAACCACCATCTTTAGTCAATAGATGCCTCAAAGTCTCTTCAAAATTTGGTCAAATGAGGAAAACCGATAAATAACTGCCTTTGGCGCTTATGTGCGGGGCCTCTGGCGCTTAGGCGCAGGTTTCTCTATTTCACCGGCACGTAAGTGCCGGATCTGGCTCATAAGCGCCAAAATACTTTTGCACAAATTTCACATTTTTGCTCCAAATTTGATGCTTTTTCACTCTTTTTACCATTTTTTAACATTTTTACTTATACCTAGAAGAAAAATACACAAATACCTTTCATTAAAGCTCAATATCTTATAAATAGGTATAAAAATGTGTCTAAAAATACTATATATTTTAACTGTATCAAACCTCAACCCTAATCTGAGCCTTTTTTGATTCATTATACGTATTTACTATATTTCATATCGTATGTACCTTATAGATAGGTTCATTTTGAGTAGATGAAGGTTTAGAAATAACCCCATGCGATTTGGTTGAGTTTAAACGAAGATCTTAAAGTTTTAGTATGAACAGTTAAGGGGTGAGGTCACTTGGGGACGATCAACGGATGTCGTCCAATTGCATGTGTATCCAATGGATGGAGGAGATCGAGCTGAACAGACTCTTGGTGCGTGAACCGCGGGCCGCGTGGTAGTTGAGGTGGATGGCGGCGACGAATCAGAGTGCGCCTCGTTTGAGTTCAGAGCCGTCGTAGGTTGAGTTGGCGCCGCGTAGGATAAGTAGAAAAATAGAGATTCTTGAATTATTTTAAATGCCTGAACTTCAAAAACCTTTATCTTTCTCTAGAAAAATCATAAAAATAAAAAATAATACACTCTTGCTCAATGAATAGAGGAGAATAATGTGGACTAAAATTAAAAATTATTTTCTTATTCACTAATCTTTAATGAATTGAATACCCTCTTGAGTATTTTCATTCATTATGATCAAACATTATTTACCATGGCTTGAATTTCTTAAGGCATATTCCTCATCATAGAGGATATGTTCTCTGATTTTTTTAAGGTCAGAGGGCATCTCTATGCTTCTAGCCCTAACTTTCAAGCTAGGGTGGCCATTTTGGCTTATTTTAAATTATATAAATCAAAATATCATTTGGAAAATTATAGGAGTAATTTTAGTTGGTTTCCTGTGATAAGATAAGTCTAGGAAAAATAGGTAGAAACTCACTCACCAAGGGAAAATGAGTAATTTTGATCTTAATAAACATGTTTGGATTATTGAAATACAATGGGGTTAAAAGGTAGAAACTCACTCACCACCCCTACACAACATCAACAAAATCATAATCCTACTAATCTTCATGACTTGGAAATCAATTAAGATCAAATGATTCTTAAGTGATGGGCTTAAGCTAGAAAAGATGATAGTTTACTTTTCTTAAGCCCAAAGTTGAGGATGATTTGACTATTTGATAGACTGCATATCACTTAAATCAAAATCTTGATAATCACCATTCTACCTATCATGATTGTTAAGGGCTTGGTAGTGACCTAGGCTTGATGTCTAAATTCAATTGATCGGATTTAGAAGATAACATGATTGGTGATTAACATCTTTAAACACTACAAGCCTGACCTTATTTGCGGGCACCAAAATCTTTAAATGACTTAAACTTGCCTTAGAGGCAATCACTCACATAACCTTTAAATGAAACATCAATTGATTAACTGAGTATCATATCCTTAGGATAATTAAATTGACAAGTTTCACTAAGCAACGGGGTAGTCACACTTCGACCTCTGATGATTAATGGAACAATATGATAAGTTCAAAATGAACTCGGGATATTTCAAGAGATCTTCAAAGTAGTTCAGGGTCATGCCTCAAGCACTTTGAAATCTATTGGACATTCTGCAGGGCAAATTGGACTTTCCATATTTTGTTCTAAAATCATCCACTAGGATGTTCTGAGATTCAAAAGAATCATAACTTAGGGTCTGGTAGCTAAATCATCATCTACTCCTACAATTTAAATTCCCTGCAAAATTATATACATACCTTGCAAGTATTGACCTTTCAGGTGGAGGAATGAGAAGAAACGATAAGTATGCTTTTAAATTCATGCATTTACCTATTTGCAGTTCATGTCTCGAGCTTGCATGTTAAACAATAACGTCACCCTGCATGAAAACCAAAATTGCTAGAATAGCAGTAAAATCAAAACCAAAACTAAAAATCAATCAAGATAAAATTCACTCCCACAACATTCAAAATATAAGACAACTCAAAAATTTAACCACAAACATCACAAAACAACAATTACAACTAAATTAAGATGTCTCTATCGGATGATCGGGAATCCTTCGGAGAAGGTAACCTACGGTTGCTAATGAGATTTCTCAAGGTCTAAATGAAAGTATGGAACTCATTAAGTTGAGTTTAGTAAATTCATTTAGACTAAGTGAATACAAAAGAAAATAGTGGCACCGGAAAGAGGGAACCATAGGATCCTAATCAGTGTCGCTCTAATCAAATTTAATATGCTTCATAATATTTAACGAACCAAAACCATTGGAACGTTTGATTTGACATCATAACATGAAACATTAGAAAAGTTAAACTCGTTATGGCCAGGAGCTTGGAGCTAGCATTGTGGGCAGCACGACCATCTTCAATAGCAAAACATGTCTTCATCAGCTAAATCACTCCTTACAATTAAAAAAACAAGCCATAGGATTTTGAGGTTATCTTCTTATGCAACATAAATCCTCAACATATCTTTAGGCCTTTGTACTGTACAATATAAGCCCTAACTCGTCTTAGGATTCTGAGGTTGTCGTTCGTCATGACCTAAATCTTCACATCTTTCAGGTTATTTGTGTGATTCTTTCACATAAGTGTAAGCCCTAAATAATAAAAGTGGTAGGAAAAAACATTTAAATAATTTCTCCTCAAAACTGAAGCCAAATCATAAGGTAGCATAGAAACTCCCCGAAGTTCTCTTTCGGATCTATGACACCCCTAGTTTCTCTTTCTTTGGATTCCATAAAATATTCCAAATTTGAGTCATTCTCTTTTCACACCTCTTTGTCTGATCTTGTTGAAAAGTCCTATCCTTTCGACCTCCTTGAAGATAATATTTCCTGATTTTTATCGAGAGTTTTCTTAGGTGACTTTGGTTATCTAAGATATAATTAACTATAGAGGTTTTCCCTTATAGGAAGCTTTGCCAAACTCAGCTTAATATAAATCCTATTTAATTCTTCGTATTAAATAGGGGAACTTGTCGACAAATAAAATGGTTTTGTAGACCAAACGGATGTCATATATTTCTTAGTTTATTTGATTGAGCCTTGCCCTCAAGTCTTGTGTTTATCTTTCGGGATAGATACAAGGTTTGAGGTACAATGTTCTTTCATTTAAACTATGAAACATATGGGGTCGGTTTGATNTTATTTAATGACCAGAACTTCAAAAATGCATATCTTTGTTTAGAAAAATCACAAAAAATATAAAAAAACCCTTCTGCTCAGTGAACAAAGGAGAAGGATGTGAAAATGGTTTCGTTTTTTCTTATGCATATATTATTTTAATTAATTAAATGGTGTTTTTATTATTGGGATTCACCATTTGCATAAACATTTCACTATGACTTGATTTTTGGGGCTTTGATTCTATCTATTAAGAGGATGCTTTCCTGATTTTTCCATGGTCAAGGGAGATCTCTAAACATGGATATCTAATTTTGAAGTTAATGGTCCCTATTTTGGTAAAATAATTATAAAAATTAAAATAGTCATCATAAAAATACAAATTTTATTCTGGTGTGTTCACTGTGGTGAGAGGTCCCTAAGAAAAATATAAACTTCGTTTAACTCATTAAAAATAATCCTAATTGTTGTAAACTCTAAAAAGAAAATAAAATTAATTTGGATTAATTATAAATTTATATCACATAAAAATCATTCTCTACAGTAATTTAATGTCAGAGTAGCTTCCCATAAAAATTTTAAGTCAATTGGAGTTAATTTGACCACTCAAATGAAGTAATCAAGTGAAATCACATTTTTTGCATTAAAATAATTATAATAATTAAAATTAAACTCAAAAAATTACCAAATTGGTTTTGGGTGCTCCTTAAGATAAGAGGAACCTAAGAAAAATAAAATTTAATTTAAAATAAGTATTTCATTTTTTAGCTGTTTTTGGGCATTTAAGAATTACAAATCAATTAAAAATTATNGGTCTTGCAAAGGATAAATTTGTAATTTTCTTAAAATTGATGAAACTTGGAAGAATATTTAAATAAAAAAAAGGATATTAAGGTGAAGGGTTTGATTTTTGGAAGATCATAACTCACTGATTTTAAGCCACAATTAATGGTTTTGAAATGACTTATAATTCTTGATAAGGATTAATGGTATAAACATTTAAATCTTTTTCTAAAATTACAAATCTACCCATTAAGCTTTTAAGGGCGTAGTAGGGAACTAGACTTAATCAAAATTTTATTTAATGAGATCTAGAAAATAATCTATAACTAATTATTTTTTTTTTAACACTACAATCCCATCTTTAAAATCAAAGTGCTAAGCTTCTTAATTAAACAAAGTTGCCCATAAGAGTCTTTACTTATATAATTTACAAACAAAACATCAAGTGATATGTAACCCGTCCTTATAGTTGGCTAGAACATCAGTTCATTGAGCATAATGGAATGATAAGGATGAGTTATTAAGCAACATACTGAATTTGAATAAACTCGGAACTTTTCAAGTGACTGTGAGATGCCCGGGGCTTGACCCTTAAATACTTCTCATACTATTTTGGATATCTTGAGGTATGATTAAACTCATTATGCCTTGTTTAAGAAATCATTTATACATTTAAATGAATAGCACCCATTAAGATATGACATAGGATCTGGAAGACACACCTTGAACTTGTACTTCCTACATTTTTTACAAGCATGCTTTAATTCTTGCAAACATTATATACATATGCCTTGCAAGTATTGAACATTCAGGTAGAGGAATGAGAAGACTCAATAGGTATGCTTTTATAGTTTACAATATCTTCTTTTCTTGCACTTTCATTACTGTACTTTTCCTGCTCATGAACTTGCATGTTAAATAACGATGTCACCCATGTATTTCAAAACTAAGACATTTAGGATAGCCCAGAACTAAAACCAAAAAAAAAATTTAAAAATAAAACAAGATAAAATTCATAGCCACAACATTCAAAATATAAGAGAACTCAAAATTTAATCACAAACATCTCAAAAAACTAAAATTGCAACTAAATTAAAACGACTCTATTGGATAATCGCGAATCCCTTGGAGGAGGTAATCTACGGTTGCTAACAAGATTTTCTATGGTCTAAATGAAAGTATGAAACTCAATAAGTTTAGTAAATTCATTTGGATTAAGTGAATCAGAAAGAAAATAGTGGTGCCAGAATGAGGGAACGTAGGATCCTAACCAGTGCTGCTCTAATCAACTTTAACATCCCCCATAAAATCTAACCAAAACCTTAGAAAACAATTGATTTGACATCATGACCTAACACACTAGAAAACGTGACTTCTAAAACATGATATTTTTCTCATCTCCTCAATTGACATTTCCAAATTATATATATTAAACTAAATTAAAACGGGTGTTGGGATATCCATCCTAGCAGCCGAAAACTTCACAACTCCCAACTTTTTAGTGCCGATAATTTTTGGCGACTCCTCTGGGGATTTGATTCTCTCTACATATTAATCAGGGAATATTATCTTCATACATTGGTAATGTGTCAAGGTCCCTTATGGACGAAATTACCCTTCTTCCGTTGGCATACTTCACTCATTTCTTTCTTGGGGAAGTACGGTCAACTCCTTTCGGACTTCAGAGTCATCTGTTCAATCTCCTTTAAGCAGAGAGGTTCACGAGCTCATTAAGACTTTTCCTTTCTATGGGGTCGGACTACCAATAGGTGTGTTGGTAGACAAGTTCCACCCGGGCATTGTGCGTTGTAAAGTCGGTCCCGCACTGGGTCCTAAACTTCACTTTCGCCTTCGAGCTTGGTTTGATACTTTGCAAATTAAATCAAATTGTGTCATGCTGTGCTTGCTCTTTAATATTTCTTATTTAAAAGTAAATTCTTTTACTTTCAAAATATTTCTACATAATTTAAAACCTTCACAAATTAAAAATAAAATAAGAATTTTCCCATTCTACGAATTGGCCTTTGTTAATCTTTTAGTGTTCGCACTAGAATTACAAGGCGTTGGCCAGATAACTAACCATAGAGCTTTCTTTTTGAAACTGTTGCAATGGTGTTTCCCACGTTCACCGTTTCCTGTAATTTTTTAACCAGCCGCGATGCTCGCAATGTCACTCCCACCATCAAGTTTGGAACCGGATTTGACAAACTTGAACTTTTACTCAGAAAGGCCCTGTTCATCGTAATGAAAGTCACCGCTCCGGAGGTTTAGGAGCCCTCTGCTAAATTTAACCTGAACTATCCTAAGGAATTCCCTTCTTGCAATAAGGTGAAAAGTACTACTCCCCTGGCACCTGCTAAGTCTATTATCCTCTTTTCTACTAAAGGAAAGGAGATTATGATCGTAGAAGATGAAACTGGAAAATTTACTGTCACTCTACCAGTGTTTGAGATTGGTTCAAGTTCAAAGTCTACACTGTTGACTCAATCGTAGAGAAAGAACTACAGCTGGAAAGCTCGGAGGGCAGCTAAGGACCAAATCTCATAAAAAGTACCAGATAATGATTTTCTCATGAGGAGGAAATTGGATTAAAGGAGACCTATCCACTTTTGCAAGGAAGTAGGTTCTACCCATTGATGAATACTAATGGATATGAAATTATTTGAGAAATCATTGCTACTTTACAATCATTTCATGGTTGTAGTGAGGAGAGTGAGAAGGCCACTCCTATCACTAAAGTCCGCACAGTGTTCCAGAAACTGGCCACTAAAGAAGGATGCTCAATGGTCGAACTACTTAAACAAGTGGGATGTGTAGTATCCTCTCAAATGAAGAAAGAATTTCTAAAAGATGTTAGGGCTGCCCGACGGTCCCATAAGTCAGCTGAAGCTTTGTCAGCCCGTATTCCTTTCAGATTCTATTTGGGAAGCCAAATTGATACTACCGTTATTATTATGAATTTTGTTCCCTCAGGCGCTCCAAGGTCTGCAAGACATTGACTGGTTAAGTCATGTCTGGGTTCGGGGACTCAATCAATTGTTACCCATAAGAATGCCCCGAAAAGGGAAATAATAAAGAAGTTACCTGATATTGTGTTTAGTTTGCACTGCGGGGAGCATACTTCTCTCCAGCATGCTGGTGCCTCTGTTAAGGAACCTTGTCTCAAGTCCTCATCATCGAGAAAGAAAGTGTGGGTATCCAAAGTTGTCATACCAATACGGTTTAGTAAGCCCGCAGAGCAAAATGGCAGAATGAAGCAAAAGTCCGAAGGATCTGATAGCGTTGCAACTATTGCTCCAAAATTTGATGAACAAATGAAGGATGTCCAGCAAAGTCCTCCAGATCTCACAAGGATTCATGAGGCGATAATTGAAGAGAAATTTGAAAAGCTCAGAGCTGAGATTTTCGAGTTAGCTAAAGAGCATGTTGTAGCCATTAATGATGATGATGAGGATTTTGATTTTAATGATTACCTAGATGAAGATTTCATAGATATTCAAGTCATTGAGACTAGAGCTGCCTCATCTGCACGTGATGCCCAACCTCTCGTCAAAGGGAACGCCATGGATGACTTACGCAGAGCCATTTTCTTAAGAGATGAACAGATCAACCAAATGGAAAAGATAATGGATGAAATGGCTGCCACCATGGTCGTCATGGCTACGGTCAATGGCCAATCTCAGTCACATTAGGTAGCTTCTCCGGGGGTTAACAGGCCTGAAATAATCCATATTACTGATGAACGAAGAGAAGTTGCTTCCGCTAATGGAGAAGATCAGCAAAAGAAAGATTCCTCTCCAAACACTATACCATAGAGAGATATTAAAAAAAATGGTCAATCAATAAGTTCGGGAGGCCTTAGCCCAATCTAAGGGTGGTGCATTGATTTTGAGTGGTAGACCTTACCCTGAGGAGTTTGATGTCGTACCCTACCCCAATGATTTTGTATCACCAAACTTTAAGACATTTGATGGGACTGGAAATCCCAGGCAACATATAGCATATTTTCGAGCCAGTTGTGGCAACACTGGAGGAAATAAAGCCTTACTCTTCCGACAGTTCATCAGTAGCCTGTCAGGGATTGCTTTTGATTGGTATGCCGAATTACCTAATGGATCAGTTAAAACGTTCGCCGAGTTATGTTGACCTCACTTTTGGTTGAGGTTTTGTTTTTCTTCTTTAGTAGCCTAGGGTCTAGCCAAAAGACTTTCTTGTTAATTATTATTAGAGAACTAGAAAGGAACCCTCCCCATTAGAAATTCTAAGCTCTTCTTTGCTCAACTTGAAGTTCCACATATTGGTTCTAACCTTTATCACTTAGTAGGTGGGGTCACTATGAGGGAGGATCTCAAGGAGAGTCCCCGCAGGACTGCTTGACCTTAGGGCTGACTCTGGGTGTTGGTCGGGAGCTAGTTCACTCACTTATACTCACTACCACATATATTCAATTGTAACCCTAAACCAGATTTGTTGACTTTGATCCCTTGATCTTTTGGGAGGCTCATGTAGTTGGTCCCCTAGACTCACTAGCCCTAGGCTAGAATTTAGCTATGACCAGTACATAGTGGTCCTAAATAGGGATTTCATTGGTTCATTGCTCATATATAGTGGTTGCTACCCCAATTCTACCAAAAAAAAAATCCAACTTGGTCTTTTGCCCCCAAATCTACACAAATTACTAAAATACCCTCAAAATTGCCAAAATTACAAAAAATACCTTTGGTGGCCCAAACTTTCCCAAAACTTTCAAAATCACTTTAAATGTTTCCAAAACCAATTTAGAAACTTCAATTGAACCTAATTAGACCAATTTGACAATTTTCACCAAAACCCCCAAATTGTCTTTTAAAGGCCCAATTTCCACGAATTCACCCCAAATGTCCACTAATTTGGCCCCAATTCCCCCCCAAATTAAATTCTAAACTCAAATTCATCTTTCATATGATCAATTCATACCAAATACAAGCCTAATTGGCCCATATTTTGAGCTCAATTCTGATCCAAATCAAAACTCCCAACTTTCGCGTTATGACCTAATCTCACCTAATTGAACCCCATAGCCTACTCAATTTGCTCCAATTTGAATCCTAAATTCCTCATAACAATCCTACACATCAAATTAGAGCTTCAGTTGGCCTTGGACAAGTATCAATTTCACTCAATTTTAACCCGTCAAAAATCCCCAAATTTGCCCCAAATTGGTTGTCCCCAAATTCCACCAAATTGAATGCCCTAACCTCAAAATATGTTGAGAACTCTTCATGACATTCCTATAGACCACTTTCAACCATTGATTTGTACCTAACCCAACCTAGCCAAACCTAGACCCAAGTCTAACCCAACACCCCCAAATTGACCAAATGCCCAAAATCCTCCAAATTCAACCTCTAAACCAACTTAAAATCACTCCAAAACTTTTCAAAACCTCTTGTGACAATCATCTATAGCAATTTGATCAATCAATTGAACTACATTCCATAGCTAGCCTAACCCAAACCCAACTTCTAGTCATTTTGAACCAAATTGAACCCATGCACCAAAATTGACTTTGACATCCCAAAGTCACCAAATTGATGGCACCAAAGCCATCAAGTACACCATTTGGACCAGAATAGACCCACCTAAACCAGCCAAGGTGAGCTATGGACCAATGGTCCCTTAATTTAAGGGATTTCACTGCATATTTTGCCTAAATCTTGAAATATCTTGGCCATCATTGCTTACCCTTGAGAGTTAATCATAATTAGCCACCCCCTGACCTCCTTGAGCTCAAAGGTGACCAGACTCCGGTCAACCACCACCTTAGCCGCCAGAAGTAGCCAGCCTATAGGTTCCTCCGTTGGTCAAAAGACAGAATTAAACACCCCTGACTTGGCTCACTCTAATTGGATGCTTGAGCCTTTCTTCCCTCCACCTCAGCATGCTTTAGTACCCAACTCCCAGCCCTGAGCTACACCAGGCAACCATGGATTTAAATTGACCTCTCAATAGCTAAGAAAGAGAGTACTTGAAACCTTTGGGAAACTCTGCCAAAATCTCACCAGAGCCTCTCTAAACTATCCCAAGTGCAATCCCCTTGCTCTCAACCACTCATAGTCACCCCTAAGAGCCAATTTCTTCACTGAAATTTGCCCTAAAATTGGGACAGATCTCTCCACCCCTCCACAGTGAACCAAACTTAAATAAATTGTGCGCACACCATTCCCATAGTGAAATAAGTTAATTCCCCAACAATGTCCCCTCTAAAATAGCCTCTAACATAGCTCTAGACCAACACCTGAAATTGCCTTTGATCAAAAACATGCATAGACAATTTGTCAGGACCTAGGACTTCATCTAGAGGTTTGTTGGACCCAATAGAAGCTACCACAACCATTTGATTGAGGCCTCCTCCCTCAAATAAAGGTATTGAACCTGGATCCCAACTGTTTATATACAACAGTATAACAATGACTTTAATTATAACTTTCACTTATATTTCCTTACATTGCAACATAACCAAAAACTTGATCCTGAAGAAAATAAGAATTTAAATCTTTAATTTATATATATTGGGATACTACGCAAGTATGCGTATCGTTATCAAGTAATATAGGACTTTTTTATTAAGAACTGAATTTTGAACCCACATGAAAATAATGCAATAAGAACTATTGAATAACAAACTTTCCATTCTAAAAAGACAATTACTTAAACTATAAATATTTTCGCAGTATTAAAATTCAAATCTTTTTTTTTTGATTTTTTGACAAAACAATAACAACTAAAATAGATAACTTTAGTTTATGTAAATGAAAATCACTATATATGAAAGTACCTTTCTCCTTATCATGAAACAATAATAACTATAGGAATTCTATTATGGAAGTATGCTAATTGTGTTATGTCAAATAGGAGCAATTCTATTCCTTACCCTTACTAGAGAAGCTATAATGAACATTGGCTAATTTAAAGTTTGAATAATACTGAAGACCGACTAGGCAGGGAAGAAACCATCTCACTCTAGAGTTCCCTTCCACCTGGGGGCTAACATCTCATATCAGAACCTAAAATAATAAACCAAGTTGGGGGCTTTAGTGAGATGCTATAAAGAACATTTGCTAATTTAAAGTTTGAATAGTTCTGAAGACCGGCTAGGCAGGGAAGATACTAGCTCTCTGTTCCCTCGATTCCCTCCACCTGGGGGCTAACATTCTCGTATCAGAACCTAAAATAATAAACAAACTCGATTCCCTCTCCCTGGGGGCTAACATCTCATATCAGAACCTAAAACAATAAACCAAGTTGGGGGCTTTAACTTGTCATTGGAAGATACTAGCACTCACTCTAGAGTTCCCTCGATTCCCTCCACCTGAGGGCTAACATCTCGTATCAAAAACAAAACAATAAACCAAGTTAGGGGCTTTAACCTGTCACTTTAAAGTCCTCTAACTCTACACCCTGCAAAAAATTATTTCCCTATTTATTTGCACTAAATCATATGAATTATGTTCTCAATCATACAACCTCATGTGATTCCTTCAAACTTTTTACTAAGACAATACCATCCTGGTTCTTACATGTTCTCACAATAAATTTTAACAACTAGATGGGCAAGATCAAGAAAAAAATGAAGTACATGAAATTAAATCATCACAACTTCTTCCACATTAAAGATTAATACTCTCCACAACTTCCATCTAACAATTTAATTATCTATAAGTTTAAGGAGAAAGATAAAGAAAACTACTCAAATCCATGGAAAAACCACACTTTAGTTTAAAAGTAGAAATCATTGTCAAACCAACAAGAAATCTCAATTAAAATCAAAAGTAGTTTAAAAACAAAAGATAAAAACTTATCTCAAATCCTCCACCAAACTCTTGAAGATTTTTGAATCTCTTCTATTTTTCAACACTCTCAAAATAACTTAAAAACAAAAAGGATAAAGTAAATTTGTGATGCCTGAAAATCTCTCCAAAACTCTCTCTCAAAACTCCTCCTTTCTAGCACTTTTTATAACTTCCAAGCACCCCTCTCAAATGTCTCAACTTCCTTCTTTTATAAATTTCACAAGAGGTGCCTTGGAAATTCTTCAAAATGTGTCCAAATTTGATGTATTCTCCAAGGGATGCCTTCTTTCACAAGTATTTTAATAATATTATCATTCCTAGTGGTCATAACCACCCTCTTTAGCCAATAAGTGCCTCAAATGTCTCTTCAAAATTTGGCCAAATGAAGAAAATCACCAAATAACTGCCTCTGATGCTTAGGCGCGGCCTTCTTTGTTTCACCGGCGCTAAAGCGTCGGATCAGACGCTTAGGCACCAAAACACTTTTGCACAAATTTCACATTTTTGCTCCAAATTTGATCTTTTTTCACTCCTTTTAGCATTTTTCAACTTTTTACTTGTACTTTAAATAAAAACACACAAATACCTTCTATTAAAACACAATATCTCAAAAATAGGTATAAAAATGTGTCTAAAAATACTATATATTTTAGGTGAATCAAAATCCCCCAAACATAAAATGTTACTTGTCCTCAAGTGACACTTTAATCTTTAAAAACAAAATAAGTATGATATGTATATGAGTTTCTTTTGAGTTACTAAAATTTAGATTTAGAAATATAGTAGTCCAATTTAGAAAAAATATTCAGTAAATGGGACTAACATAAAGTTTTGAAATTCTTAATGTTAAGAAAGATGAAAATATGAGTTCCTATTTAAATCAGAAATATTGTAGATTCTCCAAGTTTAGAATTTAGTCCTTTTATTATCTGCACTTAAAAATATTTGTATTAAGAATAATTTTACTTACTATATTATATCCTTAAGCTTAAGAGTTTCTCAAGTCTTTAACTTTAAAAAGTTCAAATGTGGAACCAATTTTTGATTAGGCACTAATCCTCAAGCTTATCCTCCCTTACTTTTTTTTTCTTATTCTTTTTCTTTTTCAGACAAGAATTATTATATCTGGATAAGTCTTTAATGGTTTTGAATTCCACTTTTCCTTTTCTAAAACAAAGTCCTGATATAAATCTTTTACGTAAAAATATAATATTAGTTCTGAAAATTATTTTCAACAAAAGAAATTTAAGTATTAAAAATAAAAGTCTAAATTTCTAAATTTTTCAAAAATATAATTTTTCTTACTAAAAATAGTTACACTATATTTAACATTTTCTACACTAAAAACTTTTAACTGAAAGTTTTTCTTCATTACTCAGAATTTTAACTAAATTTTCTTACTCATTTCTAAAATCAAATTTTACTTCCCTAATATAAATTCATATACATAATCATTTTTCTTTTCAAATCAAATTCACTTGTAGCACATTTGAGAACAAATAAAATTCAAGTTTTAAAAATATTTTTCATCCCCCCCCCCGGCCCCCCAAACTTAAATTTTTAACAGATTAAAAAGTTAAGCAGCAAATATAGATAAGCACAAATGAAAATTTGAAATAACATGCTTTCAGGAATTTTTATACCCTAATTATACAAGTATAAAACTAAAAATAGAAGTAAATTTAATATTTGATTAATTTTCTATCATTTTCATTTCAATTTAACATGTAGAGATTCAGTAGACTTCTAAGTAGTGGGTAAAAACATAAAAACAAACTAACACACTAACTTTGATTTTCAGTCTCAACATAAAAATACACATTAACATGATAATAGAAAAAAATAGGGTAGTAGTTTTTTGAGTTTAAAATTTAAAACTAAAGTTAGCAAGATTTTTAACTTTTCACAAGACATAGAAATTAGTCCGATCATATCTAACTATAACAAAAATCAACACAACAAAAATTACTACCCTAAAATTTTAAAACAATCTACTAACAAAACACAAATAAAACAAAAATACCCTGTTTCTTAGTGAAATGTGGCGAATAATTTGGACAAAAAATAAAAATTATTTTCTTGCTCCCTGGTTTTTATTTAATTAAATACCCTCTGTGGTATTTTAATTCTCCATGGCTTAAAATATCTCACCATGGCTTGAAATTTTGAGGGTTTATTCTTCATGAAAGAGGCCATGTCTTCTGATTTTTCAAAGGTCAGGGGCATCTCTATGCTTCTAACCTTAATTTTCAAGTAAGGTGACCATTTTGGCTTATTTTAATTATATAAATCAAAATATCACTTGAAAAATTATGAAAATAATTTTAGTAGGTTTCTTGTGGTTAGAGAAATATAGGAAAAATATTGTGATGCTTTGAATCACATTGTGAATTTTTTTACTTAGTTAAATGTAAATACCTTGTATTAATTTGTGTAAATTAAATACATATAAAAAATTAACAAATCAATTCCACATTGTTCATAAAAATCATATCTACCCCCTGTAAAAATTTGAAAATTATTTGCTTGATTTAAACACTGATATGTTTTTTCTAAGAAATTTTGTATTTTTGTACAAAGATAATTATAAAAAGTAAATACACTTAAAAAGATTATGAAAAGTAGTTTTCTGAGTTCCTTACGATTAGAGGCACTTAGGAAAAATAAAAATTATTTTTAAAAAAATACTTGACTTTTGAGCCATATTTTGGATTTCAAATAATTTAAAATATTTAAAAATTCAAAAAACAAAAAATATTTCAAAATGTGCCTAATTGTCCTCTGACCACTTGGGACTCAATAAAATATTTTTCCTAACTTTCCTAAGATTAAAAACAAGTTTCAAAAGCTTGAAAATGAATTTTCTTTATTTTCTCGCCAAGATAATTATATTAAATAAATTAAAAATCACAAAAATATAAAATTTGATTCTCTAAGTTTTCTGAACTAAGAGGAGTCTAATAAAAATATAAAAATAATTTTTGTAATTAAAACATTATTCTCTATTTAAATAAATCATGAAAATTGATCTAAAATTAAATAACAAAAATAGAAATTTGATTCAAAAAATCATGAAATTTTGGCTAAATGTTTATCTGACCTTAGGAAACCTCTAATAATTTTTCCATAAATGTAAATTTTATTTTGGATAATTAAATAAATTAACTTTTAAAAATCCTATTTTCTAAATTTAAATAATTATCTAAATTAAATTAAATTTTAAAAATCCACATATTCTCCTCTAATACTTTAATTACTTCATGGATATGACATTCTAACCCTCAAAGTCATTTGAGTTGTGTTTAGTGAGTTATGAGGTAAAGTACCCTAAGGGCAAGATAGTCATTTTGGACTTTGGCGCCTTAATCAAAATTTAGGATTAACCAGAGATAAATGTGTAACTTTGATTCTAATAAACACATTTGGATTACTGAAATACAATGAGATTATAAGGTAGAAACTCACCCACCACCTTTGCACAACATCAATAGATAATAATCTCCCCCAATCTTCATGACTTGGAAGTCAACTAATATCAGAAGTTTCTTAAGTGAGAGGCTTAAGCTAAAAGGATGATAATTTACTTTCCTTAAGCCCAAAATTGATGATAATGTGATCTTTAAATGAAAATACATGTTACTTCAACTAAAATCTTAACCTTTACCAAATTCCCCATTATGATTGCTAAGGGCTTGGTAGTGACCTAGGCTCGATATCTAAGCTCAATTGATTTGATTTAGAAGATAATTGGGTTGATAATCAATATTTTTAAACACTCCAGGTCTAAATTTACTTGTGGGCACCACAATCTTAAATGACTTAGACTTGCCTTAGGCGCACTCACTCACATAACTCTAAAATGAAACGTTAATTGCTTGACCGAGTACCCTAGCCTTGGGATAATTAGATTGCTGAGTTTCACTAAGTAATGGGGTAGTCACACTCAACCTCGGATGATTATTGGAAAATTATGATAAGATCAAAATAAACTTGGGATATTTCAAGAGATATTCAAAGTGATCTAGGGTTACATCTTGAACATTTGGAAATCCATTGGATATTCTGAAGGACAAATTGGACAAAACTATTAAGATAGCCATTAAACCAAAACCAAAACCCAAAACCAAAATTAAAATTAAAAAAGATAAAAATCACCACAACAACATTCAAAATAGAAGACAACTTAAAATTTAATCACAAACATCACAAAAACCACAACTACAACTAAATTAAGCCGTCTCTATCAGATGATCGGGAATCCCTCGGAGGAGGTAACCTACGGGTGCTAACGAGACTTCCCACAGTCTAAATTAAAGTATGGAAGTCATTAAGTTGAGTTTAGTAATTTCATTTGGACTAGGTGAATCCAATAGAAAATAGTGGTACCAGAATGAGGGAACCATAGGAACTTATCCGCTATCGCTCTAATCAACTTTAACATCCCCCATAATATTTAAAGAACCATAAACATAGGGACATCTGATTTGACATCATAACCTGACACACTGAAAACTTAAACTCGCCACCGTAAGGAGCTTGGAGCTAGCATGATGGGCAGCACGGTCATCTTCTGCAGCAAAATGTGTTTACATCAGCATAAACTTCTTTAGAATTAAATAACAAGCCATAGGATTTCGAGGTTGTCTACCTAGTGCAACATAAATCCTTAACCTTTTCTTTAGGCCTTTGTATAGCTCTGCTGTATAATTTAAGCCTTAACTCATTTTAAGATTCTGAGGTTGTTGTTCATCACGACAAAAATCCTCACATCTTTCAGGCTATTTGTGTGATCGTTTAACACGAATGTATGCCCTAACAAATAAAATTGACAGGATGAAACACTCAAATAATTTCTCCTCAAAATTAAAGCCAAACTATAAGATAGCTTGGGAAGTTACCGAGGTTCCTCTCCAGATCTATGACATCCCCTAGTTCTTCCTCCTTTGGATTATTCAACAAATGTTCCAAATTTGAACCTTTCCCCTTTCACACCTCTTTTTCTGATCTCATTAAAAAGTCTTATACTTTTGAACTCTTTGAAGATAATATTTTCTGATTTTTATCGAGAGTTTTCTTAGGTGACTTCGGTTATCTAAGATGCAATTAACTATCAGGGCTTGCCCTTACATGAAGCTTGTCCAAACCCAGCTTAACATAAGCCCTATTTAAATCTTTGTATTAAGTAGGGGAACTTGTCAACAAATAAATGGTTTCGCAGACCAAAGGGATGTCATTTATCACTTATTTTATTTGATTGAGCATCATCCTTAAGTCTTGTGTTTATCATTTGGGATAGATACAGGGTTTGAGGTATAGTGCTCTTTCATTTAAACTATAGAAAATATGGGGTCGGCTTGATTTCATATTTTACTAAACTATGTATATATATATATATATGTGTGTGTGTGTGTGTGTGTGTGTGTGTGTAAATTAAACGTCTTTTCGAAGAGGGAGACGGGATTTTGATTCTAGTGACCAAAAGCTTCCAACGGGCAACTCTTCCAACCGACAATAGTGTCGACAGACCATTTCACCCATCATGATTATTAAAGGCTTAGTAGTCACGTAGGCTCGATATTTTAACTCAATTGATCAGATTTAGATGATAACATAATTGGTGATTAACATCTTTAAACACTATAAGCTTGACCTCAATCATGGGTACCAAAATCTTAAATGACCTAAATTTGCTTTAGGGGTACCCATCCACATAACTCTTAAGCGAAATGTTAAGTGACTAATCAAGTATCATATCCTTAGGATAATTAAATTGTAAAGTTTAGCTGAGCAGTGGGTAATCACACTCCAAACTCTGATGGTTCCGGGAACGATATGATAAGTTCATAAATGAACTCAAAAATATCCAAGAGATCTCCAAAATAGTTAAGGTTCATACCCCGAGCACTTTAAAATCTTTTGGATATTTTGAAGGACAAATTGACCTTGTCATATTTTGTTCTAAAGTTATCCAATAAGATCTTCCAGGACTTAACAAAATCATAGCCTGCTACTAAACTTTCATCTACTCATGCAATTTAAGTTTCTTGCAATATTATATACATGCATTGCAAGTACTGACATTTCAGGTGGTGGAACGAGAAGACTCGTCAGGTACGCTTTTACAGTTTATAGTATCGTCTTTTCTTACACCTTCCACATTGTATTTTATGCTTATAATTGCACCTTAAACAATGATGTCACCCTGCATGAAAATCGAAACTGTTAGGATAGCTGCAAAACCAAAACCAAAACTAAAATCAACCAAGATAAAATTTACCGCCACAACATTCAAAATATAAGACTACTCAATTTAATCACAAACATCACAAAATAACAATTGCAACAAAATTAAGACGTCTCTATCTGATAATTGGGAATCCCTCGAAGGAGGTAACATATGGTTGCTAACGAGGCTTCCCACGGTCTAAATGAAAATATGGAACTCATTAAGTTGAGTTTAGTAAATTCATTTAGACTAAGTGAATCTAATAAAAAATAGTGGTACTAGAATGAGGGAACCGTAGAATCCTAACCATTGTCACTCTAAACAACTTTAATATGCCCCATAATACTTAAATGACTATAAACATAGGGACATCTGCTTTGACATCATAACTTGACACATTAAAAAATCTAAACTTGCCACGACGAGGAGTTTGGAGCTAGCATTATGGGCAGCACAACTATCTTCAACAGCAAGAGGATCTACAACAGCACATCTTTCCTTAAAATTAAACAACCAAGTCATAGGATTTTGAGGTTGTTTGCTTATGCAACATAAATCCTCACCTTATCTTTAAGATTTTGTATAGCTCTGTTATGAAATATAAGCCTGATATTTTAGACACATTTTAATATATATGTTTTAGATATTGCGCTTTAATGGGAGATATTTTTGTGTTTTTAGACACATTTTAATGGAATGGAAAAAATGCTTAAAGAGAGTGAAAAAGGATCAAATTTGGAGCAAAAAGGTGAAAAATGTGCAAAAGAGTTTTGGCGCCTAAGCGCCAGATCTGGCGCCTATGCGCTAGTTAAACAGAGAAGGCCGCGCCTAAGCGCTAGAGGTCCCGTGCTTAAGCACCAGTGGCAGTTATTGGACGAGTAAATTCAGTTTTTGCAAATTTTAAAGGGATTTTTGAGGCACCCATTGGCTTAATAGGTAGTTATAACCACCATGGACAAAAATTATCACAAAAGGATGCATCTCTTGGGAAAATACATCGAATCAAGGCATATTTTGAAGAGAAACCAAGGAAACTTTTAAAAAATTATAAAATAAAGAAGAGAGGACTTTGAAAAGAGTCCCGAAAAGGTCTGAAAAAGTGTGAGTCCTAAAAGTTGTGGAAAGTTTTGAAAGTTCTCATTTGGGGAGTTAGTTCGAAGAGATTTTCAGGCACCACTTTTTCAATTATTTTATCCTTTTTGTTATTTTATTTTGAGTGATTTTAAAAAGAAGAGAATCAAAGGAACTTCAAGAGTTTGGTGGAGGACTTAAGATAAGTTTTTATTTTTTTAAAGAGATTCAAAGGAACTTCAAGAGTTTGGTGGAGGACTTAAGATAAGTTTTTATCTTTTTTGTTCAAAGGAACTTCAAGAGTTTGGTGGAGGACTTGAGATAAGTTTTTATCTTTTTGTTTTAAACAGATTCAAAGGAAATTCAAGATTGGTGGAGGACTTGAGATAAGTTTTTATCTTTTGTTTTAGACTACTTTTGGTTTTAATTGAAATGGGAGAGGACTTGAGATAAGTTTTTATCTTTTTGTTTTAGACTACTTTTGGTTTTAATTGAGACTTAGGACTTGAGATAAGTTTTTATCTTTTGTTTTAGACTACTTTTGATTTTAATTGAGACTTGTTATTGTTGAGATAAGTTTTTATCTTTTATTTTAGACTACTTTTGGTTTTAATTGAGACTTATTGTTGAAGACTACTTTTAGTTTTAATTGAGACTTGTTGTTGGTTTGACAATGATTTCTACTTTTAAACTAAAATTACTTTTGGTTTTAATTAAGACTTATTGTTGGTTTGACAATGATTTCTTCTTTTAAACTAAAGACTTTTAGTTTTAATTGAGACTTGTTGTTGGTTTGACAATGATTTCTTCTTTTAAACTAAAGTTTGGTTTTGTTTTCTCCATGGATTCCGAGTAGTTTTTTTTATATTTCTTCTTGAAATGATAAGTAATTAAATTTTGGATGGAATTTGTGGACAGTATTGATCTTCAATGATGGAAGAAGTTGTGATGATTTAAATCCATGAACTTCATTTATTTCTTGATTTGGCCAATCCAGATGTTAAAATTAGTTGTGAGAACATATAAGAACTGGGTTAGTATTGTCTCAGTCAACAATTGGAAAGAATCACATGAGATTGTATGAATGAGAATATAGTTTATATGATTGAGTGCAAATAAAAAGGGAAATATTCATTGAAGGGTGTAAAGTTAGAGGACTTTGAAGTGACAAGTTAAAGCCGCCAACTTGGTTTATTATTTTAGGTTCTGATACGAGATGTTAGCCCTCAGGTGAAGGGAATCGAGGGAACTCTAGAGTGAGAGCTAGTATTTTCTCTGCCTAGCCGGTCTTCAAAAATATTCAAACTTTAAATTAGCTATTGTTCTTTATAGCATCTCTAGTAATGGTAAAGAATGTTATTGCTCATATTTGGCACAACATAATTTGCATACTTCCACAACAGAATTTTTATACTTATTACTGATTCATAACAAGAAGAAAGATATTGTCATATTAGTGCTTTTCTTCTACAAAAACTCTAGTTATCTTTTTAAATTGTTATTGTTCTATCAAAATATTGAAAATACCAAATATATTTAAATTTTCATTACTACAAAAATCATTTTTAGTTTAGATAATCATCTTTTTATTAAAAATATAAAGTTTGTCGTTCAATAGTGCATATTGCATGTTCTTACTGTGGGTTTGTTATTCAGGTCTTAATCAAAAATTCTTATATTACCTGATAACGATACGTATACTTGCCGAGTATACCACTATATATAAATTAAAAGTTAAATTCTTATTTTTCTTCAGGATCAAGTTTTTGGTTTTGTTGCAAAGTAAAAAAATATAAGTGAAATATAATCTGAATTATTGTTGTAATGTGCATATTAGTAGTATCTAGGGATCAAAGCCCTAACTCGTCTTAGGATTCTGAGGTTATCGTTTGTCATGACTTAAATCCTCACATCTTCTAGGATATTTGTGTGATCGTTTCACAAAAATGTAAGTCATAAATTAATAAAATTTGAAGGATGAAACATTTAAATATTTCTCCTCTAAATTGAAGCCAAACATTATGATAGCTTAGGAAGTCATCGAGGTTCTCTTTCTGATCTATGACATCCCCTAGTTCTTTCTCCTTTGAACTTCATAACAAACTGTTCCAAATTTGAACCATTCCCCTTTCACTCCTCGTTATCTGATCTCCTTGAAACGTCCTATCCTTTTGACCTTTTTGAAGATAATATTTCCTGATTTTTATCGAGAGTTTTCGTAAGTGACTTCGGTCATTTAAGATGTAATTAATTATAGAGGTTTTTCCTTATAGGAAGATATTCCGAACCCAGCTTAAAATAAACCCTATTTAATTCTTTGTATTAAATAGAAGGACTTATCGACAAAAAAAATGGTTTTGCAGACCAAACGGAAGTCATATAGTTCTTAGTTTATTTGATCGAGCCTCATCCTCAAGTCTTGTGTTTATCCATCGAGATAGATACAAGGTTTGAGGTANATATATATATATATATATATATATATATATATATATATAAATATATATATATATATATATATGTATGTAAATTAAAATGTCCTTCCGAAGCGGGCGACGGGATTTTGATTATAACGGCTGACAGCTTCCAACGGGCAACTCCACACCAAAAATAGTGTCGACAACCACCTGGATTTTTGAAACAATGCTCATGGATAAGCTTTTGTGATTGCAGAGCATCACTGTACCTATCTTGTCAAAATGGTTCTTTCCTTTGTCCTCTTCATTCTTGGTGTCATTCTACAAATTTCATAAAATTCCATAATAACTTCAAAAATCAAGTCTAATCCACTAAACTCAACTCCTATAAGTATAAACTACACTTCCTATGCAATTTCCATCGATTTTTTCTCATTTTTCACCATGAATATTGAATTTTTCACTTCTTCCAAATTTACTAAAAAATACATGGCGAAAATCCAAAATTTTTACATAGAAGTAAGGTTCTTACCTTAAGAAATCCGAACCTAGCAAATTTTGCTTAATTCCACCAAAAAATCTCCAAATAATGGCTTGCCCTTGCTCTCCAAATCACAAACTCGAGAGGAAGAAGATGATAGTGAGGGTGAAAATGGCAATTTTTTGGTTTAATTTTCACTTTTAACTGTTTGCTAACTAGTTTTTGTGAACCGACGCTTAAGCGCGGGTAAGTGGCGCTTAGGCGCCTGCCTCTCAAGTTGCATCACGCTTAAGCGCAAGAATGTGGCGCTTAGGAGTCAGTGCAAGATTTTTGAGATTTTTAAAATTTAACTAAATTGCACTATTAGCCTAAATATACCACCCCTAAATGGTCTCATAACACTTAAATGACTATTTTCATCTCCTACAACTCTCATATCTCTCAAAATTCTCCCATAAAACTCAATTCAATTTGAGACAAAAATAACACTAATTTTCACAAAAACAAACATATATATTCATTCACAAACTAGTACAAGTACATATAACACTTAATTCTCACTCCAAATAATCTAGGATGAGAAAATCTTTTAATTACAAACACTTAACAAACTTAAATAATTAGACACATAAACGTCATAAACACTAAAAATAAACACTAACACGTAGACACAATGACTCCTAACAAACAAACTCAAACATATAACTTAATTCCACTCTTTATTTCATGGGACAAACTTCGGTCTTTCATTAGTCTCTCTTGGGGCAATCAAAATATAAAGTTAATAAAACGGATGGTGGTGTCGAGCTCTGATACTATCTTCTTTGATCCATTTTTGTTTAAGATACATCTCCTTATCCACTTCCTCTATATAACTAGTATGGCTAAATTGCATTTTCAATTGCCATCCAATATGCTTAAGATGCGCATGACTCTCAATTACCTTGGTCTCCAGTAAAATCATGATGTCTCAATTTTGTTGATCTTTTCTGATATTCCTTCGATACTAATGACTAAGAAATTGTTATGCATGTCTTGTGCACTTTGAATAATGAATTTCTTCCCATGGTCTCTTCCTTCTTCTTCAAATCCATCTCCCATGAAGACATCTTCTCAAAATCTCTCTCTCTCTTAGACTTTTGGGGCTAAAAATGATATGAGGTGAAATTCCTTCACAAAACCCCTCTATTTATAGGCTTATATCCTTCTAAAAACTTATGGGAACGTCTTGGAACTGGCTTGGCACGTTTTTACAAAGCAATTGGTGGTTAAACCTTCTAGAATCTTAATTTATCACATGTTTTTCTTAACTGTCGCGCTTAAGCAACGAATATTGGCGCTTAAGCGCTAGTGCTCAATTTTGCACCAATCAACTTAAAATCCAAATTCTCATTCTAACATGTCTAGGTTACTAAACAATGTCTTAAAATCAATACTAACACATAATAGTCTAAAAAACACTACCCCAATTTTCTTAATCACACACAAACAACAACCAAAGCAAAAACACACTGATAACTATGGTTTTCCTCCCACAAAGTGTTTGGTTTTACGTTATCAGCCCGATGTAACCAGTGCTTATTCTGGTTAACCCAGCATCATTTGATCATTAAATTTATACTGATCCCCTATAAAATAAGGTTTTAGTCTATGATCATTCACTTTAAACACTTTATCAATTTTAGTATCTTTAATATCCACATCTCCATAAGAATAAACTTTAATCACAACAAATGGGCCCATCCACCTGGACTTAAGTTTGCCTGGAAATACTCTTAACCTTGCATTATATAGCAAAACTTGTTGCCCTAGCTAAAAATTTTTAGTAAGAATCCTTTAATCATGCCGCATCTTCATCTTTTCTTTGTAAATTTTAGCACTCTCATAAGATTCATTCTTTATCTCTTCAAGCCCATTTAATTGCTATAATCTTTTCTCACCAGCATCTTTTAAATTACAATTGAAATCTTTAATAACCCAATATTCATTATGCTTAAGTTCAACTGGTAAGTGAGAAGCTTTTTCAAATATTAGCCTCTATGGGAAAATTCCTATAAGAGTTCTATATATAGTCCTATAAGCCCACAAACCATAGTCAAGTTTGACTAACCAATAGATTTTTGCTGGATTTATAGATTTTTTCATAATTCTTTTAATTTCTTGATTGGATAATTCAGCCAAACCACTTGTCTAAGGATGATAAGCAATAACAATTATATGATTTATATGATATTTCTGTAATAACTTCTCCATTATGACATTTCTAAAATGACTTCCCCCATCAGTTATGATAACTCTTGGCATGCCAAATCTATAAAATATGTTCATTTTCAAAAACTTTGCAACACTTTGAGCATCACATTGAGGTGAAGCAACTGCTTCTATCTATTTGGATACATAGTCCACTCTTAATAGTATATATAAATTTATGCAAGATGGTATAAATGGTTCCATGAAATCTAATACCCGAACATCAAATATTTCAACTTCTAGCATCTAGTTGAGGGGCATCTCATTTATTCTAGAAATATTGCCTACTCGTTGAAATATATCACAAGTTTTAATAGAAGCATTAATATCTCTAAAGATAGTAGGCCAATAAAATCCAAATTGTAAAATTTTGTATGTTGTTTTATCAACACCAAAATAACCCCCAAAATCAAAATTATGACTTTTTTGGATAATTGCATAAGTCTCTTCTAAAGGTACACATTTTTGAATAATCAGATCCTTTCCTTGTTTATATAAAAATGAGTCATCCCATAAATAAGTCTTAGCTTCAAAAATAAATTTCCTCTTCTGTTGATATGTCACTCCATAGGGTATAAGATCACTAACAAGAAAGTTTACAATGTCGACATACCACAGAACACGCCACTCATATATGCACTAGGGAACGAGTTCCAATTAAATATGATCTAAATTTATCAAAGGCATATACTATTGTTAATAACTCTTTTTTCAGTTGTTGTATAATTAATTTGGGTTTCATAAAGAGTTTTATAGTAAATTACTTTAAAAATTTTTTCATATCTTTGTCCTAAAACAGCTCCAATAGCAGAATTACTATCATCACACATTAGTTCAAAATGTTTTCCCCAATCTAGTGAAACTATAATTGGTGCAGTGACTAATTTTTCTCTTAATAACTCAAAAACTTTAGGCAGCCTTCACCAAATTTGAAAATTGCATTTTTCATCGATAAATGGCATAAAGGCTTAGCAATTTTTGAAAAGTCTTTAATATATCACCTGTAGAATCCAGCATATCCTATAAAACTCCTAATTTCCCTTACATTTGTTTGATAAGGTAAATTAGAGATCACTTGAATTTTAGTAGGATCTACTTCCATATAATTTTATGACATTTGATGTTCTAATACAATTCCTCCTTCTACCATAAATTGACATTTTTCCCAATTAAGGACTAAACTTATTTCTTCATAGCAGTTAAGAACTTTTGACAAATGTTCTAAACATGAGTCAAATGAAGTTCAAAACACTGAAAAATCATCAATAAATACTTTAATTCCTCTTTCAATTAAATCACAAAAAATTATCATCATACATCTTTGAAATGTAGCAGGGGCATTACATAAACCGAAGGACATTCTTCTAAAAGCAAATGTACCATACGGACTGGTAAAAGTTGTTTTCTTTTGATCCTCAGAAGTTGTTTGTATTTGGTGATAACTGGTATATCCATCCATAAAATAAAAGTATTTATGCCCAGCTGTTCTATCCAACATTTGATCTAGAAAGGGTAGTGGAAATGATCTTTCCTAGTGGCAAGATTTAATTTTCTAAAATCAATGCATATTCACCACCCTCCAGCATTTGAGGATCAGCCCTGGTTTGTAGTTCTCTTCCATATGAATTCTATGCATACAAATTAAAGGACTGATTCCTTTAATATCAATTATTGTCCATCCAACAAAATTTTAATCAACCGTTCTTCCTTCCAACGTTACTTTTGAGAAAATTATAACTGGTAAAGTAGTGGAATCTCTTAAAAGGCATATTTTAAATGATCAGGAAGTAACTTCAACTCAAGTTCTGGAGGTTTTTCTATTGATGGAAAAAATGATTTATCTTTTCCTATCCTATCCAAAAATTTAAAACTTTCTCAAACATAGTTTGAATCTTCCTTAGAAAGATCTTCACATTGATCTAATTCCTCCTCTTTCTCGTGTTCTAAATCTTTTTCTTCAGATTTTTCTTCATAAGTAGTTTTGAAATAGCATTCACGCGGATATCTTATAACACCCATTCTATAACATTCATCATCTTTAACTTTTGCAGGATATTTCATTGATCTTCAAATGTTAAAAGTAACAGTTTGATCATTGACGCACATTGTTAATTCCCCTTTTTACAAATCTATTATTGCTCTTCCTGTGGCTAGGAAAGGTCTCTCAAAAATGATAGGTATCTCTTTATCTTCCTCCATATCTAGCACAATGAAATCAACATAAAAGATAAATTGATTCACTTTTACTAGGACATCTTTTATAACTCCTTTAACATATGTTATCGGACGATCTGCTAACTGCAGAGTTACAGTAGTTGGGGTTATTTCTCCTTTTCCCAATCTTTTAAATATTTATAATGGCATAAGGTTAATTCTTGCACCTAAATCACATAAAGCTTTCCCATAAAATCTGTCTCCTATCACACATGGAATTGCAACTCTATTAGGATCTTTAAAATTTTCAGGAAGCTTTTTTTGAATAATAGCACTGAACTCGTCACTAAGTGCAACAGTCTTTGTTTATGGAGCTATTTACTCAATCGCAGACATTTCTGCAACACCTCTAACAGAGGAACAAATAGTCAATTTAGAAAAAACTTATTGTCAGCCTCTAAATTATCTTTAAACTTCCTTTTTCTATCGAGAATATCCTTCATAAACTTTACATAGCTAGACATTTGTTATAAGGCTTCAACTAATAGGAATATTAATTATAAGCTTCTTAAATATTTCCAGAAATTTTGAAAATTGCTTATCCAACTTTTGTTGACATGTAAGCTTCTTAAATATTTCAAGAATATTTGAAAATTGCTTATCCAACTTCTGTTGACAAAGTCTCTGAGGAAATGGAGGTGGTGGTTTTTCTAAGTAAACTTTTAAGTGGAGAAATAGGTCTTTTAGAATCTTTCACAATATTCTCTTTTGATTCTTCAATTTCTTATCTCTCTACTTCAATTTCTTTTTTAATCCTACCTTCCAACTGTCTTCCACTTCTAAGTTGAACGGTTTTTACTTGCTCTTTATTCTAGTCTTTCATATTTGTTTCAAAATTACTAGGAAGTGTTCCTTGGGGTCTATTACTTAATGGATTTACAATTTATCCAAGTTGATTCTCAATATTTCTAATTGTAGCTCCTTAACTTTGAAACTGATTCCCATTTGTAACACCACTTCTTCTATAGATAACTTCTTCTCCTTAAATTGTGGATTACTGTTGAGACTTGGAGGACAAGTAGATCTATAATTATTATTCATTTGGTTATTCCAGTTCCCCAATGGGTTTACTTGGTTGTTTCTCTATTGCTGATTATTACCACTCGTAGTATTATTCTAATTAAAGTTGGGATGATTCTTCCAACCTGAGTTATAATAATATAAATATGGGTTATTCTGCTTGTTATTTATGACATTAAAAGTATCTAATCATGCTTGAGAATCCACCATTTGTTCTAATGAATTCTCTTCAATCATGGAGATTGGTTAAGAAAAATTCATTCTAAAATGATCTAACTTCCTTGAAATTTTAGCAACTAGATTTGCTAACATATTAAATGCATTAGATTCATGAATATTGGTTACTTTCTTTGGACCATCTCAAAAGGTCATTGAAAATTATTGGTAGCCATTTCTTCAATTAAAGGATAAGCGTCATGAAATGATTTTGACATCAATGAGCCACCAGCAACGACATCAATAATAGATCTATGAGATCCAAATAATCCATTATAAAAAGTTTAAATTATTAACCAATCTGGTATTGCATGGTGTGGACACTTTCTTAAAAGTTCTTTAAATCGTTCTCATGCTTTATAAATAGATTCCCCTTCAAACTGATTAAAAGATGTAATATTATTTCTAAGCTTTGCAGTTTTTGATGGTGGAAAATATTTAGCAAGGAATTTTTGTGCTAAATCACCCCAAGTTCTGATAGATTTAGGTGCTAACGAATTCAACCATATCTTAGCTTTATCCCTAAGAGAGAAAGGAAATTACCTAAGTATTATGACATCATCTGATACACCATCATAATTAAATGTAGCGAACAATTCTAAAAAATTAGCAAGATGTAAATTTGGATCTTCGGTTGGTGATCCCCCAAACTTATTATTTGATACCATTTATTTAAGCTTAAATGAATTAGCCACTACAGTAGGTTTTTGAATACTACAATGAAGTTCATCTAAAGTAGGGTCGGCATAATCTCTTAAAGGTATAAACTCTTGATGAATTTCAGCATTTGATTGTTTTGGTTTGCCATTTCTAAAATTTTTTTAGATTTTTCAAGTTTTTTTATTTTTTTGGGTTTTCTGATTTTCTTAACAATTATTTCTAATTTAGAATTGTAGGGCACTAGTCCTTCAGAACCTAAACTATGCATACATTAACATAAAATAAAATAAAATGAAATAAAACACAAAAAATAAAATACTATAACTTTTTAAAGTTTAACAAGACTTTCTAAAAATAGAAATTTGCTTTTAAATCAATCTTCTTATTTAAATCGTCCCCAGCAACGACGCCAAAAACTTGATCCCGACTGTTTATAAGCAACAGTACAACAATGACTTTAATTATAATTTTTGTTTATATTTCCTTACTTTGCAACATAACCAAAAACTTGATCCTGAAGAAAATAAGAATTTAACTCTTTAATTTACATATATTGATATACTATGCAAGTATACGTATTGTTATGAAGTAATATAGGACTTTTTGATTAAGACATGAATATCAAACCCACAAGAAAATAATGCAATATGCACTATTGAATAGCAAAATTTCAATTCTAAAAAGACAATTACTTAATCTATAGATATTTTCACAGTATTAAAATTCAAATCTTTTTTTAGTATTTTTAATATTTTGATAAAATAATAACAACTAAATTAGATAACTTGAGTTTATGTAAAAGAAAATCACTTTATATGAAAATATCTTTCTCTTTATCATGAATCAATAATAATTATAGGAATTCTATTGTGGAAGTATGCTAATTGTGGTGGGCCAAATAGGAGCAATTATATTCTCTACCCTTACTAGAGATGCTATAAAGAACATTGGCTAATTTAAAGTTTGGATAGTTCTGAAGACCGGCTAGACAAGCAAGATACTAGCTCTCACTGTAGAGTTCTCTCGATTCCCTCCACCTGGGAGCTAACATCTCATATCAGAACCTAAAATAATAAACCAAGTTGGGTTTAACCTGTCACTTTAAAGTCCTCTAACTCTACACCCTTCAATGAATATTTCCCTATTTATTGCACTCAATCATATGAACAACCTGTCACTTTAAAGTCCTCTAACTCTACACCCTTCAAAGATTATTTTCCTATTTATTTACACCCTGTCACTTTAAAGTCCTCTAACTCTACACCCTTCAAAGATTATTTCCTTATTTATTTGCATTAAATCGAATGAATTACATTCTCATTCATACAACCTCATGTGATTCCTTCCAATTGTTGACTGAGACAATACAATCATGGTTCCTACATGTTCTCACAACAAATTTTAACATCTAGATGGGCGAGAACAAGAAGTAAATGAAATACATGGAATTAAATCTTCATAACTTCTTCCATATTGATGATTAATACTCTCAACAACTTCCATCCAACAATTTAATTACCTATCATTTTAAGGAGAAAGATAAAGAAAATTACTCGGAATCCATAGAGAAAACAAAAGAACACTTTAGTTTAAAAGTAGAAGTCATTGTCAAACCAACAAGAAATCTCAATTAAAATCTTTAATTTAAAAGTAGAAATCATTGTCAAACCAACAAGAAGTCTCGATTAAAACCAAAAGTAGTTTAGAAAGTAGAAATCATTGTCAAACCAACAAGAAGTCTTGATTAAAACTAAAAGTAGTTTAATACACTTCAGTTTAAAAGTAGAAATCATTGTCAAACCAACAAGAAGTCTCGATTAAAACCAAAAGTAGTTAAAAAAAAAGATAAAAAACTTATCTCAAATCCTCCACCAAGCTCTTGAAGTTCCTTTGAATCTCTTCTCTTTTACAACACTCTCAAAATAAACTAAAATAAAAAGCATAAAATAAATTTGTTGTGTCTAAAATTCTCTCCAAAACTCTCTCTCAAAACTCCCCCTTTCCAGCACTTTTTAGAACTTTCAAGCACCCCTCTCAAATGTCTCAACTTCCTTTTTTTATAAATTTTCCAAGAGGTGCCTTGAAAATTGATGCGACTTTTTTATATGCTTAATTTTTTATATTCTATATAGTCACAATGATATAAATGCAAGTATATGCGTCGCTCAAGTATAAGCCCTGATTATCGATCCCATGAGAAAGCGAGGAAAGATGTCCTTAGTCAAATTCCAGTTTACGACTATTAGTCCTTAGTTTGGAATCTCGATTAAAATGGTGTTTTATCTAGCAACTACTCTTAAATGCAAATTTTAAATATAAGGATAATAACTATTCCTAAATGTAAATGTTAACTTTAAAGATAACCCTTTTTGGATGAGTTGGTTTGGAGAACTTTAAGAAGTTAAAAAAAACTACTATTCTTATGTAGTGAATTGGATAATCTAAATGAATGAGATACATTAAATATTGTATATGCCAAGAAGGAGCAATTTTAATTCTTTACCCTGATTCATTGTTATAGGAAATCATTGGTTAATCTTAGGTTTAGTCCCTAAATCCATGGCTAAGCAGGAGGATTATTGGCTCCCACTCCAGAGCTCCCACTTCCCTTCCCTTGAAGGCTAACTCTCGCTTTAGTTTTTAAACACTAATATCGCTCCAGAGCTCCCACTTCCCTTCACCTGAAGGCTAACTCTCGCTTTAGTTTTTAAACACTAAGACCAAATTAGTCTAGGTTTAGTCCCTAAATCCATGGCTAGGCTAGGAGGATACCGGCTCCCACTCCAGAGCTCCTTTCCCCTGAAGGCTAACTCTCGCTTTAGTTCTTTAAACACTAAGACCGAATTGGGGATTTTACTCTGTCACCCTAAGATCTTCAATTCTTCTTCCATCAAATTATATTTCCTTATTTATTTGCATCCAACCCCCTTGAACTTCACCATCCATGGAATTTAAATGTGGTTCCATTTTGTTGAGAATTACACCCTCTCAAGGCCTTAATGTAATTACAACAAATTTTAACACTACAACAGGCCTTTATTGTAATGTAAACAAAGTGCAAGTAAAAACCATCACATTTATAATTAAAGCTTCTTCAAGCATGCATCCCAAGATCAAAAACATGAATCCTACTCATTGTACAAGAAAAGTAAAAAGGAAATAATGGCATAATTTTGTCATGCCACTCTTTCCTAACAAGAAGAAAGAGTTGCAGAAACTCATCACAAAGCACGAAGAAAACACAACAAAAAACTTCATTACATCAAAGCAAATCTATTAGATAAGTGTTTACAAAATCATAAGATAATGAAGAACACAATACTTAGCTTTTCCTCTTGAATGAAAGATGAAAATCTCTCCAACAAAGTCTCTCGCTGATCCATGCATTGCAAGAACATTCCCTTAAAAAAATCTCTCAAAATCCCCTCACCAATCTCTCCAAAAAGGTAGAAATTTACATTTCTACTTCTATTCTAAGGTCACTAAACATTCTCCACATTTTCTCACTCACACACACCCTCTCACACACACACCCATGCCCATGAGAGGTGCCAAGCCCTCTTTTTTAAGGAGATACAAATTCCCTCTTTTTTTTCAAGAGACAAATCTATTCATCCAAAAGACATGTCTCTTTATTCAAGAGTCTTATCCAAGTGTCTAGATTTATTGAATTGCTTCATGGGGTGTTTGAATCACTTGGGAGCCTTCTAGAACATCAAAAACCGCCAAAAATCGATCCATGACCGTCTCGGGAGCTGTCAGCATTGTTTGTCGGCGTCGTTTTCTCATAATTTTCTGCTCTTTACCGTTGCCAGCGCCGGTTCTAGCATTGTTAGCACCCACCCTGCGCAGCTCCACCATTTTGCTTCGTTTGGCTCCGTTTGGCTCCATTTTAGCTTCGTTTCGCCTCGTTTCAGTTGTGTTGCAATCCTAACAGATAGGCCTTTAAAAATAAGCATAAAAATAACATTTCTTTAAAGTGTATTTTCATTCAAAAATGTGTGAGAAGTGTAAATGAGATTAAGCATAGAAAGTCATATCGAAATGTGCGAGGACAAAATTTTCTTTCTTGCTTGTTTTTACTCCAAATTGCACCATTTTTGCTTCTTCTTCTCCAAAACTCCATTTCTTGTCCCTGGAATAAAAAATATGCAAAACACCTTCCTTTAAAGTGTAATATCATTAAAAATCATTGAAATTAAAAATTAAAAGCATATGAAAAATTGAACATTTTTTAGGCGTATTAAAACCCCCAATCTTAAATGGTACTTGTCCTCAAGTAACACTTTTACTACATAAAAATATGATGAATGGTAGAGAGTTTAACTTCTAAATTTCTATAATTTGGTCTGCTAAATATAATAGCACAACTTAAGAAAAACTTTTAACAACTTAAGTCAAAACTAAAAGTGTAAGAATACTTAGTAGTCAAGTCTAAGATTTCTGATTCTTTATTTATTTCAAGAAGAATTGTAATTTGTCATATTAAAGTCACTTAGAGTATCAAGTTTAGTGATCTTAGAACTTCATGAGATCTTTATTAGTAAGGATGCTAACACTCAAATACAAGTTTATAAAATGTAATAAAGCCTTCTTCCTCAAGTTGACTCAAGTGAAGCCAATTTTTTATTAGGCATCTCCTCAAGCTTCTCCTCACATACTTTTCTTTTTTATTTCTTTCTTTTTTTTAAAGATCATTTTTATTCCTTTCTTCTTTTTTTTCATGTGAAGATTACTAAATCTGGATAGCCATTAATAATTTTGAACTTCACTATCCTCTTCCTAAAGTTAAAAATATTTCACATTCCTTCACTTTATAAATTCATATTAGCTTTGAAGATTTTCATAAAGCCTCATTCTTTTGTTCTTACATGAAACTCTAAGATTCCTATACTTTAAAAATATAATTTCCTTTACTTTAAATAGAAAAAACATAGACTTATTCTTTCGTACCAAATATCTTAACTCTAGAATCAACTTTCGTTATTAAAAACTTTTACTTAAGTCTACTATATATTTAGAAACACAAATATAGTTATCAAAAGTTAGCCTCTAATACCAAAGGTCATGTTAAATTAAATTTTTAAGATATAGCTAATTAAGGAAAAATAAAATTTAGTTTCATTCGTTTAAAGAAAATTTTCTTCCCCCCAAACTTAAATTTTTAAATATTTTGCAATCAATTCCGTAAAATGTAACAAGAAGAAAAAGTAAAAGTTGAATCTACTAACTACCACAACTTCCCATCAAATTCATATACATTCATAATCAGGATGGAATGACAGTAGGAGTAAGCTAACTTAGCCTAAAACATGCTTGCAATAATATTAAACTAAAAGGAAGTATATTCACTTTAAAATTTCATTTTTCTTTCTTACCTCCAAACTTGATTTTTAGCATGTATAGCATTTTGTGCAGAAAATATAAGTAGGAAGAAAATAGTTTAGAAATTCTATCTACCACAAATTTCTATCAAAAACATCTACAATTATTTATCAGCATAGAAAACATGTAGTAGAAAGCAAATCTAAACTAAACATGCCAGAATGAAATTAACTAAATAGAAGTCTAACTAGCATAACATGTATCAGCATTGGAATATAGAAACGTTCTTCAAATCTTATAAATTATAACACAAACACAAACAAACAAACAAGATAAATGACGTCAATTCTTCCTTTAACTCATCACATCTCACAAACTTACTTCCAATTTCTAACTGAATCACTACACAAATATATTGGGTACTTATAAATGATATTATAGTTACTAATGTCGAAGATAAGATTATGATATATTGGCTCCTAGGCACCAATCTCAGGCGTCATCTAATCATTTAAATTAAGCATCTTTAATAGTTATAAGGATAGTGTAAATTCATCCACATGTTACTCATCAAATAGGTTAGCTACTCCTACTAAATGAAAACAAGGTCAAAGTAAGGAAGAAATAAAATTATGATGGAACNCGAAGATAAGATTATGATATATTGGCTCCTAGGCACCAATCTCAGGCGTCATCTAATCATTTAAATTAAGCAACTTTTATAGTTATAAGGATAGTGTAAATTCATCCACATGTTACTCATAAAATAGGTTAGCCACTCCTACTAAATTAAAACAAGGTCAAAGTAAGGAAGAAATAAAATTGAGATGGAATTGTCACTACAAAATTCATAATGTCTCTTCTAAAACTCAAGTCCGGGTAAGACCCAAGTTGTAATGAATTAGTCAATCCAACTTCTACAAGAGAACATACAAGTCTAACCCTAATAAGAAGTTAAGAAATCATCTCCCTCATGATGCACAAACAATAAATTAAACCACTAACAATCCAAACTTCTACCAGTCATTAATCAAACTAATCAATCAAAACTAAAGAAAACACAATACAACAGTNTTGTAGTGAATTAGTCAATCCAACTTCTACAAGAGAACATACAAGTCTAACCCTAATAAGAAGTTAAGAAATTAAACCACTAACAATCCAAACATCTACCAGTCATCAATCAAACTGATCAATCCAAACTAAAGAAAACACAATACAACATATACAATCAAAACTCTCAAGCACACTAAATCAAAATACACTGATAACTATGGTTTGCCTCCCATAAAGCACTTGGTTTAACGTCGCTATCCTGACAAATGATTCCACCTGGATCAAAATTCCAATTAAGTAATCCTTGATCAATCACCCAATCTTTTCCAGATCCAGGGATTCCTCAAAGTCCTCAAATTTAAAATTTTCTTTCAGTTCTTCCTTTTTAGATTGATTCATATCCTTGTTCCTCATATTTCCTTCTAGATCCAATATTTTTCTAGTAATTTTCTCAATTTTTATATTAATATCATCATTAAATTCTATGAGAAATANATTTCCTTCTAGATCCAATATTTTTCTAGTAATTTTCTCAATTTTTATATTAATATCATCCTTAAATTTTATGAGAAATGGATCTTTAGATGATACTTCATGATCTCCCAAATTTTGGATCATATTCTCTCTAGATAATTTAGATTCTGGATCAAATTCATCTAGGTTACTTTTGTCTTTTAAGTTATCTTCTAATTCTTCAAGAATGTTATCCATTGGTCTTTCAATATCCTTATCCTCATCTCTCAATTCAAAGTTTTTTTTGAAACATATCCTCAAATTCTCTTCTAAGTATCAGTTCAACAATTTTAAATTGCTCATCTTTTATTTCTTTAGAATTTATCTCAGGGTCACTAGGAAAAATCTCTAGGGGTAATTGTTAATTGCATTAATAATCTGCCTAGCATCAGAATCTCATTCATTTTGTATATATAACACGGAATATGTCATTCAGTGACTTTTAATAACTCTTTCATATGAGATCTTTTACTAATTTTATCATTCAATTCATATTCATCTTGTGATTGAGTCGAATATGAATATATAAAGACTGGCAGTGTAGATGAATTATCTATATATGTAGGCTTTAAAATTTTTATGGGATATATTCATTCTAAGTTGATGATATTTTGCAACAAATGGAATTAAAAGTTTACTATTTTCGGCAACATCCATCATTTCACACCTCTCTTGAACATACATATAGTCTTCTTTAAACAAACTTTTAGACTAATCATGAAAGTCCATTTTGATCTCATCTGTTAACTTACTCTCAAAACATTTTTGGAAATGGTTTTTCCTTAGATAACCAATTTCATCCAGCCAAAAATAACCATCATCTTTTCTCTCAGTTGGATACTTCATAGCCTTTAAAACATCAAAAGTGGTTTCATGG
>JXCR01046844.1:0-14438 GCA_002079205.1 Phalaenopsis hybrid cultivar | reverse complement strand
ATCTGACTATTACACGTCCTGATATTTCATTTGTTGTGCAACAAGTTAGTCAATTTATGCAAACACCTACACACTTCATTTAACTGCAGCTCGACGTATTTTTAAGTATTTGAAAGTTACTTCTCATCGTGACTTGTTTTGTTTTGCGGAGTCTCCTATTAGTTTAACAACCTATAGTGATGCTAATTGACTTGGTTGTTATGATACACTTCAATCTATTACTGGCTAGTGTATATTTCTTGGCAACCCTTTAATTTTTCGGAAGAGCAAGAAACAAGATCGAGTGTATAAGTCATCTACTGAGATTGAATATCGCGCTATGTCCTCTGCATGTTTTGAGAATATTTGGCTTCGGAGTTTGTTGGCTGAGTTTGGTTTTCCTCAATTGGAGTCTACTTCTCTTTATAAAGATAATACTAGTGCTGACCAAATTATTGTTAATCCTGTCTTTCATAAGTGCACGAAACACATTGAAGTGAACTGTCATTCTATTCGAAAAGTCGATGATAATGATGTTATTTTCTTCCTCATAACTCCTATGATCTTCAAATTGCTGACATATTTACT
Organism: Phalaenopsis hybrid cultivar; assembly: GCA_002079205.1. Lineage (NCBI taxonomy): Eukaryota > Viridiplantae > Streptophyta > Magnoliopsida > Asparagales > Orchidaceae > Phalaenopsis > Phalaenopsis hybrid cultivar. Next base: position 13,871 of record JXCR01046844.1, on the reverse strand, counting down.
AAGGCTCTTTCTCGACAGCACCATCAATTGCTTGCTGACAAATTGATGTTTCTTGATTAGTACAGAGGATATCAATCAAGAATGACAGAAATCAGGAAGTTGAATTAGAAGTCTCCTATCATTAGGGGCTTCCTTATTTATATTATTTCCAATTTCTTTTTTATGGATTTTTTCTCTTAATTGTACATACTCTCTCCTCATTTAGATTAAAAATATTTATCAGGTTACCTAAAGAAGATTGTACAAACTATTATTTATTGGAATGAAAACAAAGGAAAAAGGCATTCAGTCTATTTGCTCTATAAAACTACAACTATACTGCAGAAGAATATTTGAAATGTGAGATCATGAATGTATAACAAATTATGTCCAGGAAGAAAAAACAAACAAACAAGTTTTTGTCCGGTGTTGAAGAATTCGTGCAGGTGGCAACACAACTACCCGTTTACCTTTAAGAAGATAGGTTCTGATACCCCTGTGCAAAACATAAGAACCAAGCGTACCTGACGTCGGACGAAGTGAAGTTAGATCTATACCATAGGGTATTTAAACCAGATTATTGGTATGGGACTTCTCATAGTGAATTTGAATTAGGTGTTCGGTACAGTCATGCTGGAGTCTCATCAGGTTATGCCCCTCCAACTGTTCACGATTCTGGCATGTATGAAGAAATGGTTGTTGATACTAGCAGAGCTCATTTTATTGGGAGTGTACATGATAATGATCAAGAACCAAACAATGAAGCGCAACAATTCTATGATTATTAAATGTTACACAACAACATTTGTGGGAATGATGCACTTCGCATACAGAGTTTTCGGTCGCCTTGTAAATACTGAGTACGGAATTCAATTTCAACAAGCCCAGGGAATGCTTTCAATCAGCTACCAACATTATTAAAAAAGATAAACACTAAAGACAATTTAGTTTAAGAAGATTTGCACAGAATAAAGTTAACATCGAAGATAGAGTTATTTACAAAAAAATAGATTGTTGTTCTAATGGCTGCATGTTATATTATAGAAAAGATGCACTAGAGATGAAATGCAAACTTAACAGTGCTGAAATATTCAAACCAATAGGGAGAAAGAGTAAAAATCAAAAAAATATTCCTTACAAATGCCTATTTTACTTTCCTCTCATTTCACGACTCCAACGATTATTTGATTCTATGTGCACAGCTCCTCACATGACATGACATAATATCAGATCTGTTGGTGCTAATACAATGACTCATCCTTTAGCTAGTGAATCCTGGAAACACTTCGATTGCAGTTATCCTGACTTGTAGAACCAAGCAATGTTAGGCTTGACATTATACAGATGAGTTCAAATCTTACAGTCATGCTGCAACACCCTATTCATGTTGGCTAAAAGTTATTATCACGCCATATAAATTACTCATTAACATGTGTATAACTGTGTCGTTTTTATTTCTAACGTTTATCATACTAGGTCCATATAGCTCCCAAACAAGAAAATTGGCGTGTACTTACCTCTTATAGATGAATTACAAGTATTGTGGGAAATAAGCATGCTAATTTATGATATTAATATGAAATAAAGCTTTCACCTTAGATTATTCTTAAGTGGACAATCGGTATTTTTTCGGCTTATAATATGTAATATGGTTGGAAAACAGCCGAAAATTGGTCTGTTCCCACAACATGGATATGTTCAAAAAATTTACTTTGAAGCATGGAAGAAAAATTCACTGTTCAATTGTTATCGAATGTTCTTAGCATGTGATCACCCATTTCGTAGGAGTAAAGATTCATTTTTTAGAAATAGAATTGAAAGATCAAGTTAACCCCCAAGGATAAATGGAAGTGATTTATTGTAGATGATCAGTGAAAAACCAAAGATCGCTGAGAAACCGGATCTAGCCTCGAGTCGTTTTTCAGATTTTGGCGTTACACATAACTGGACAAAGTGGATTATTTTTTCGGATATTCGATATTGGAGAACCATTATAATTAGGCATAATCTGGATGTTATGCATATTGAGAAAATTTTTTTGATAATATATTTAATAATGTTCTGGAAATCAAAGGAAAAATAAAAAACAACAATTAGACCTGAATGAGTATTGCAAGAGAAGACGAGTAGAACTACAAGAGAAATGAAAGTAAAATAGTAAAGCACAAAGCTACATATTGTCTCACGTTGGATCTACAAAAAGTAATTTGAGTGGTTGCACTTTTTAAAGCTTTCAAATGACTGTGTTTCTAACAGAAGTCTATGTGTTGACTTGGGGACGGAGAAAATATTTGGCATGAAGAGTCACGATTGTCATATTTTCATGTAGTGTTTATTATCTATTGCATTCAATGTCCTGCCAAAGTCGGTATTTGATCCATTGATTGAAATCAGTACATTCTTGAAGGAGTTGTGCGTATGGATTTTGAATGTTGATTCTCTGACAAGTCATGATGCAAGTATTCATTTATTGTTATGCAAGCTCAAATGGATATTTCCTCCCAATTTCTTTGACTCAAAGGACATATGCCCATACATCTGTGTATGAGGCTATATTGGGGGGTCCAGTGCAACACAAATGAATGTATCTTTTGAGAGGTATGTCATTTATTTTAGAGTAAACTACTATCTTATTTTTTTCTAAAATGACTCAGCCGTGCAAACTTCAAAATAAAATAAAAGAGTGTTAAGAAAAAACCACGTCCAAAGGGATCAGTATGTGAGGCATTACCATTAAAGGATAAAATTAATTTATGTTCTATTACTTCGATCAAGGGTAGCATACCCATGAAACAGTTGGTGACATGCCTTCACAAGCATAATTATTTGTATTACAAATATCAGGTGAATCATTAGGTAAACATGATACACAATATCTTAATGATAGAGAGCTTCGAGCGGCTATATTTTATTTTCTACTAAACTGCAATGAAGTGCAACTATTCCCACAGTAAGATTAAGGCTCTCTTTGGGGTAGTTTTTTTGCTGCGATTGCATTTTGAAAACGCCGCACTCGTGTTTATTTTCTACGTTCGACTTGCTTATCCAAAAACGCTATCGCGATTTTCTATTAAACGCGACCACGCCCCGCGGCCCACATTCTTCGCCTGCTTATTACGCGATTAACCTTTTGCAGGAATCGCTTTTCTTCCCCCTCCTTTCTTCCTTGCGGTTTCCCCTCTCCCTTCAACTCTGCCATGGGAAAACCTCAATTCCTCAACATACCTAAGAACTCTTCCCCTCAACGAATTTGCCACTGCTCAACTAGTCTCCGTGCCATCCTCCAGTGGAACCGCAAGCCATAGCTCGTTGGTGAGATCTTGCCCGTGGTCGTCATCACCTCCGGCAAGGGGGGCGATGGCAAGACCGCCGCCGCCGCCAACATTGGTTTCTCCCTGGCCCGCCTCAACTTCTCTATTGTGGCCATGAACGCTGATGTCGGTTTTCGCAACCTCGACCTCCTCCTCGGACTAGCAAATCACATCAACTACACAACTGTCGAGGTCCTCTGCATATCCAAAGCCCGGTACAAACTCCCCTTCTCCTTCGGCTCCAAGGCAATCAATTGGCTAGTAGACGCCCTCCGCTCCCGCACCGACGAACACCCGGATTTTGTACTCATAGACTGCTCTGTTGGCATTGATGCTGGCTTCATTACCGCAATTGTGTAAGTTTTTAAGTCTCTTGTTTCTGGAATGAACTTGGGAGATAAGAGTTGTCTACAACAAGAAGATTAGGGTTTTGTAATTGCTTGCAAGCTTGCCTTACCAGCTGAACTTTCATCCATCACTCATAAAAGGTATGAATATTATTTGAAAATATAGAAGCATCCAAATATGTGAATTGCCCTACTAAGTCAATATCCGTATGACTAAGGGAAAATTTTTCCAGCATGGAAAATTTTTCCAGCATTTTAGAGCATGTAGTAACTTTTTTCAGTGTTAGCTGTATATTTTTCGATGCTTTTTAGAAGTTTGTATGATGAGAATAAGCTTACCATAACTAGATTTGCTACTTTGATAGCTCTAGGTGTCAAACCTTAGGTACAGAACATGGTACAACTTGACAACACTGGGCGGGCGTGATGAATGAAAATATGAGCATATTTTGCACTCATATAAGGCTAGAGGTTTATATACACAAAATATAAGTAGCAATAATAAGAAAATATAAATTTCATTTATTTCATCATAGTCAATTAGTATGACAGTATTATTGTAAATAACATTAATACATTACTGTTTTCTAAATGCACAAATCAAACAGTTAACCAGCTTATTCAGATCAGGAACAGAATGGTCATTTATCTAGAAACAGCTGCAAATCAACTATTTTCCAAAGGCACAAATCAAACATCCAGCCAATTTATCTGGATCAACCGCTGATCAGCATCCTTCAACGTTGTCGATTTAGGTGTGAAAATAAAAATAAGCAAGACTGCAATTTTTTTTTAATTGCTTCAAATAAATAACTTTGATTTGAGTTCAATTGGTGGCGAAAATATGTGGATGGACCAGCCACTCCAGCCAACACAAATAAAACAAAGAGGAAAATTTGCACACGTACCACACAATTCTAGTGGATTTATAGAACTCACACTTAAAATCTATTACTCATATTTATAACACTTCAGGATTCTTTACTTTGTCGCCCTCGACCTCAGAAGAAGGCATGAACAAGCGGATTTCTGATAGGAGAGAAGAGCAAGGATGAAGATGGGAGTTTCGGTGGTCTATGTAAACCGCGATCCCGTCGTTCCCTTCCCAAGTAGTCGCGATCCCGTCGTTCGCTTCCTAGGTAAGCCGCGATCCCGTCGTTTCCTTCCCAAGTAGCTGCGATCCCGTCGTTCCACCTCTTCGAGCAATGCAACTCTTTATATATCTCAGAGGAGCGAAAAACAATCTGTATTGATTCTTCTTTGAAGTAAAAATCTATCTTCTTCTTCCCTTCAATAATTCTATGAGTCGTTGATCGTTAAATTTATTTTCTTCATTTTTTTTGGGACTAAATGTCCTTACGCTGGATTTGGCTCAATTTCTTTTGGTTTCTTCTTCCCCTTTTTTGTTTTTTTCTCCTTGCATAAGTGTTATTTTGAATGTCACTTTATTTGGTAGTCTCTGCAATGGCGAAGGAACCAATTCAAATGAGGTATGAGTTTTTGAATGAACGATGAGTTATATTCTTAGTAGATTTGAGTAAAATATTTTCAGTTTATACTTTTCTTTTTTTCAACTTGGTTCGAGTTTTATCTCATAGGTTGTTCTCGCTGAAGAAGTTGGCCATGTATCAGTGATAACTTTTGTTTTTCAATTTGGTTCGGGTTTTATCTCATAGCCGCGATCCCGTCATTCCCTTCCCAGACAGCTTTGTGGTAGGGATAAATAAGAGAAGAGGAAGAATCGAGGAGAGCCACAATCCCGTCTTAGGTATGGTCAGTTCAAATTCTAATAAATTTTGTATTGATCAGATTTATAATTGCTAATTGTTTATATGTATCCAAAAAGTATTTTCTGGCTTAAAGTTGCACCAAATCTTCTCCATAACATCTACACAATGGCTAAATAGCTATTACGATGATAAAAGTGTTTTAATGAGGCTTTTAGGGATAAAAAATAAGAAGATTCAAAACATAGATACACTCTCAAAAATAGAATATATTTTTCTGCTTCTGCAGTATAGAATATATTGTCAAGACAGTTCTATTACAAACAACGGTATTTTACAGGGGCAGAACGGTCATTTATCCACAAACAGCTACAAATCAGTTGTTTTCAAATAGTTGCCCTAAACAGCTAGTCAGTTTATCAAGATAAGCTACTGATCAGCAGCTTAGCAAGATATGATGCTTATTTAGATAAGTTGGATAAGCTGCAGCTGCCTCAAACAGACCCTAAATTTAATCAAAAAATTTTTCAGTTATTGTCCAGAATGTTATACCAATTAACTTAGACATACAAAACAGCTCGTTCTTCAAGAGCAGCTCGTGTTTGGCCTTTTAAGAAGCTCGTGTTTGGCTCATTTTCTAAGTTAATGAGTCGAACAAGTTCGTTCATGTTCAACTCGTTTTGGCTTGAAACATTACTCAGCATATATATATGTATATATATATATATATGTATATATATATATATATATATATATATATATATATATATATATATATATATATATATATATATATATATTATCCGAAAGCCCAAAAAGGCTAATATATTAACTAAAAAGTAAGATACAGATACAAAGTGTTGGAAGGCCCAAAACATGGCTTCATGTCTACACCAAAATCAGAGGGGGTTCAAAACTAGAAAATACTGAAAAGTACATTAGAGACATAAAGAAAAGTCTTAAACTGCTGAAATACATAGTATTAGGTGGTTGAGAGCAACCCAATTTGGTTTTGCCTCTGCCTCTGGTCCTAAGAAAGGAACAAGCTAATAAGTTGGTGAGAAGATTGTCATTGCCAGTAGTAACCAAAGTATCATCCAATATGTTTCTGAGCGGGAGTCGGCCTCCATCCTTCTTCTTCCTCCTGGAATAGACCTGTCATTCCTCTTACGAAGATTGGCTCACATGATCTTGGTCTAGTGTGTGCTGGAGCTGTGCAGATTGTTGAATGTTAGAAGCAACTACATGTTGTACTGGATGATCTGTTATTGGATCAAAGGAGCACTTTCGTGTGTCTTAACGTGTAAGTGAGTCTTCTTCAATAACAGTGGGTAGTATATGCACAACTGGATCTGTAGCTGTAGTAAGTTGTTCTTCCTCAGAACAGCGGTGTTGGGAAGAGGATCAAGTTGCATCTTCTCAACAGGTATAATAGATGGTTGTTCTTTAGTGATATTCGGCCTTAGATGAGGATGCAAACGATAACAAATAGTAGAGTCATGTCCAAACATACTACAATGAGAGAAATAAGGAGGATGTGATTTCATTTCAACCTTTTGTCAATACTTGTTGTGAATAGTGTCAATCCATATCTCATCCGGAACTGGTTGAGTGATATCTCTCTCAACTAACACACAAGCTACAGAGGGTCGAGTGACAGCAAGCGTAGGACTATCCACCTTGAGAGGCTTACCGAAAATAGTTGCTAAAGAGTAGAGGATTTCCATGTTGAACAGATATAATTTTAGCCCCGAAAACTTTATCCAAATGAGAATAATAAGGGACTCCGCTTTTGGATCAAAACCGATTGTCCACTTCCGAATTTTCATAAAACAATTGTCAATCTTGATAGTTTTACGAGAGAAAATGTGAGTGTAATATGCATCATGAGATAGATGAATAAGTATATGTCTACCGTCAAGTAGGCCAATGTTCCAACTGTCGAATAGTTTCATAGCATCAAACCCCTTCCTAATGATCTCTGGTTTTGGGTGACAATAAAGAAATTTTCCTACTAGAGAAAAACGCCAAGAGGACGCGAGAGTACCAGTTTCAGCCTCTATGAGAATAAGTGCAGGCTTCTCATTTTTTTCCCAAGCTTTTTAATAAAAGTGTGATCACCTCCACCTTCAAGAGCCTTGTGGAAAGATTCTGGAATATTGCAGAATTTACTGATAGCAAAATCGGGCGCTAAACCTGGAGGAGGGGCACTAGCAGGAGAGGACAAGTCGCTGGCAAGGGCATTTGCATAGGAACGGATCATCGAGGCCATCTCCCTCCGAAGATGTCACGGTCAGGAGAGATGGCGGGCCACAAATATAAGAACGGGATGCGAGACCAAACCGTTTGCCGGACAGGCGCGTCCGTCTGCGAAACGTGCGAACAGAGCGTCAATCAGGCAGGAAGACAAATGTGAGCAGGGGCGCGTTGTCGTTTAGGTGACGACGTGCGCACAGTTCGTCGTCGTCGGGCGCAATGAAAACGAAGGCGCGTCGTAACATCGTCATCGTCTTCAGTAAACAAAGCGAACAAAGCGACGTCGTCGGGTTGGAGAGGAGAGACGATTTGCGAGCTTAGCCGGAGAAAAGAAGTGAATCTGATAGTTTCAACGTCGAAAATCGCCATCGAGCGAAACCCCAGCAAAACCCGCTACCGACACCATATATATATATAAATATATATATATATATATATATATTATAATTGATGAGTAGTATTTTTAAAAAATTTAATTGACCATAAGGCTACAAACATTTTTAATCAATTAAAAGTATTAATTAAGAAAATAGAATAAAAGTTATTAAATAAGATTCAAATGATGTTTTAATATAACCAATAATTTTTAAATCTTGCCCCAACCCTTAACATCTTATGGCTATGTGATTAAGGTTGTCAAAACGACTTTTTGTTTGTGAACAAGTGTTTGGCTCGCTAAGCAAACGAGCCGAACACGAGCTGAGTCTGGGCTCGCTCGTGTTCGGATCATTTACATCCCTATCTTCGACATCCTGGTCAAGCAAATGATAGACTTGATTGACTGGTTGTAGAGAGAATAAACCATGAAAAACCCTTGAGATGCAAAATGTTATCGAACCTATTCACCAATGGCCAGTTATATATGATTTTTGTATTCAGCTTAGTTTGATCGATGATGTGTTATCCCTAGAGGATACCACGAGACTTCATGAAGATGTCCCTCTAGATATGGATGAAAATGATGATGGGATTGATGAAGACAGACTCATTTAATGAAAAAAACTGAAAAATGATTAGTTTTTCACATTCTTGCATTTACTGTCACTTCATACACTATAATTTTCCATCTTACTTTGCTGATTTTTTACATAGCCATAACATGTTTCAAGTTAGCATTCTATAATGTTCTGTTTTTACTTTTCTATCTTATCTTACATACTAATGATGCTTACTAATTTTAATATTTTTTTTTCTATTGCAGGTGAAAGGTGCTCAACTCCCGAAGATACCTCATGTTCAAGAGACTATGGGGAACACATATCGGAGGCTGAAGAAGGTCGTTGCTCATGTTGAGAAGTTCTGCACTCCTACAACCACTTGATCATTCCTATTGCCCCTCCTCCGGCACTTGCTCCCTCTCAAGCACCACCTCTCACACCTACACTGATTTTCCATTCAGATTCTTCTTCTGATGAGTTAGGCTCCTCGACTCTTGCACCTCCAATGACTGACTCTTCCGGCATAATGTAAATTGTGTCGAAGGGAGACTTGTAAGTCAACTTTTTTTTTTATATTAGAGTAAGTCCAAATTTCATCTCACTTTTTATAATGTAACTAACATTTCAATTTCAAGTTCTCCCCTTTCAAGCCGCCCGTGACATGTATCACGGTGATCATCCCAAGACGATATGATCATCTGTTTTTTTTTTTTAATATATCTCAATTGTGACTCGGGACATGTAATTTCGCAAGTTTGAGGTATGATATTTTATTTTGAAATAGCATGCTAAATTTTCTAATTTGCATAGGTCCTATTGGTCACAGGATCATCAAAACAAGATTCGACAAATTTTTGAGGTTTGTGGAAGGCATGGACTCGGGGATATGTTCACCATAACACGTAAAGGGGAGAAGCCCGCATGGGTGGGTGAGGATGTCTGGGCTGATTTGAACAGAGCCTAGCCATCTCCGGAATACCAGAGAAAAAGGCAGACAAACCAGCAAAATCCGGTGATGGAGGGAGCTAGAGTGGCTACACTTCACATTGGAGATTTGATCCCCAACGCAGAGCACTACCGGAGACAAGTAAGATTATCTCAAAATTTAGAAGCCTAAAAATTTATGTAATTATGTGAATCTTATATTTATCTGATCATGTATACAGGTCAAGTAACTTGATTGAGAGTCATCCACTGCAGAGTTGCATGTCCTCACACTTCGGCCCCGACGCACGCTGCAATGGGTCTCCAATCACTCTCGGCGTATCAATGTAAGTTAAGAAAATTAAATTTCATTTTTTTGTAACTACTAATATTTAAAATGACAATTAATGTTTGAATTTTGTTATGCAGGAGTACGCACAGCTTCCGGAGAGATGGAGGGAGATGACTAGCCAAACATCGTCGTCTGCCAGCAATACTGGTTGTCAGTCTACCACTGCTCAGTTTAAGTTTGTGTTGTAGACGCAGGCAATGGGACTAATTTTGACGCAAATAAAAATTTTACGCACATGTCGATGCAAACTCAATTAATGACACCCATTTTAACCTCAATTTTTTTTTGACATAAATCCGACGCAAATTTTCATTTGCATAAATATAAACGAGCTGAACACGAGCTGAGCCTGGGCTCGCTCGTGTTCGGGCCTTTTACACCCCTATCTTTGACATCCTAGTCAAGCAAATGATAAACTTGATTGGGTTGTTGTAGTGAGAATAAACCATGAAAAATCATTGAGATGCAAAATATTATCGAACCTATTCACCAATAGCAAGTTATATATGATTTTTGTATTCAGCTTAGTTCGAACGACGATGTGTTATCCCCAGAGGATATCACCAGACTTCATGAAGATTTCTAGAAAATTTACAGCAGTAGAGTAATGGATTATTGTCTAAGTGTTGCATGAGGATACAATACACACGCAGATGAAAGGGAATCAACATGTGATGACACCAAAAGATTTTACGTGGAAAACCCGTAAAGGGAAAAAACCACGGGGTCTGACCCAGTTATAAAAATTCAATATAAGTTGATGATTACAGAGACCCATTGTCCCACAGACGGGAAATTGTTACTAGATTTTCCAAGGTACACGAGACTTCATGAAGATGTCTAGAAAATTTGCATCAGTAGAGTAATGAATTATTGTCTTAATGTTGCATGAGGATTCAACACACACTCAGATGAAACGGAATCAACTTTTGATGATACCAGAAGATTTACGTAAAAAACCTGTAAAGGGAAAAAACCACGGGGTCTAACCAAGTTATAAAAATTCAATATAAGTTGATGAGTACAGAGACTCACCGTCTCACAGACGGGAAATTGTTACTATATTTTCCAAGGTACAACGTCGACTGACGGTGTCTGATTAGCGGTGGTCGACGACAATTGATGACAGTCGGTGGTGGTCGACGAAGGTCAGCGGCGATCGGGGTGGTTGGCGGCGACCGGCAATAATCGACGAAGGTCAACGGTAGTCGTTGACCATCGGTGTTGGTCGTCGGTGATTAGCGATGGCCGAAGGCAGACGATAACGGTCGACGGTGGTCGACGGAGGTCAGATGTGATCCGTGGTGGCCAAAGGTGGTCTGCGGTGGTTGACGCCGGTATGTGATGGCAAGGATGATGTTGGACTCAAGCTCATTCTCAAAGTTTCAAGTTTTCTCTCAAGTCTCCCCCCTCATGTGAGGGGTAAGGCTCAATTTATAGTGTTCTACGTGCAATTAATGCAAGAATATGAATCACTTTGATCGGACGGTCCGGAGAGCTTCCCTCGATCGGATGGTGTTTGATGGACATTTGAGTGTCTTAACGATGTCGGAATTGAGCAATCTTGGGCTTGTTGGATTCGTCTTGTCGAGACGCTCGATTTGACTATGAACTCGCTGAATTTAACATTCGTTTGATTTTTCAAATGTGTCCGGAAATCTTCCAAGAATGATTTAATCACTTGATCTGGGCTTGATTTGACTCGGATTTGACTAACTTTGATATCATTAGGTTCATCTCATCGAGTCGGTCAGTTTGACTATAAGTTTACTAAAATCGGAGCTCTGGATGACTTCTTATCAAGATTTGAATATTTTTTGCTCAAAATATTGTCTCGAGATTTGTGTTGGATAATGAAAATTTGTTGGTGGCGTATCAAATCTAAAAGAATTATTGATATGCAAACTATTACATTCATAAAAAAGCAAGAAATGTCAGATTTTCATTTTTAGCTTAATTTTATTGAAGAAAAGTTTATCCTGGAGGATATCATGGGAACACATGAAGAGGTTTCTCAAATTATCGATTACAATGATGATGATATAAATGACAAAAATTAAGTTCATCATCAACTAACTCGTCTAATGAAATAGAATAATTGTTATATTTTTCTTCATATTTTAGTTTTTTTCCTAGTTTTATCTCTTATAGTATTAGTTTTTTACTTTTCACATTATTTGTTGTGTATTCCTACTTTAACTTTTGATGTTTTTACATGTAGCATCATATTTCTTGTTTTGATTATACACCTTCCTATTTTTACTTTTGTTGATTATATTATACATTTTCTAGTTACTATTGTTCTTTATACTTTTGTTGCTTAATAATAATTTTATTAATGTCCTTCATATTATAGATGACTTCAGATGGTAGTAGAGATCAGTCACCTCACCGACCTCATCAAGGCCCTAGTACTTATAGAATGACAAAAAAGTTAGTTGTCTGCTCTGCCTCACACGATATTGGTATTTTGTTGATCAGCAGCACCACCATCACTACAACCCCTTCCGCATCTTCTGTCAGATCAGGCCTACTACGCATTTTCGGCCACCTACTCCTACCACTGCAACCACTCCCATACCTTTTGTTTCGCGAACTCAGCCACCACCTCCCTCCTCAGATGAGTCGGGCCTTTCTACTCCGCCACTTTGAGACCAGACACATCCAACTGAATACATATTTAGTCAGAGGGAGACTTCCAAGTTACCTTTTTATATTATAATAAGTTGAATGATCTTTTTGATACTTTGTGTAACTAAAATTTCTATTCCAGTTTCTACATCGAGCAGCCCATCGTATCATGGAGATTATTTGGAGTAGAAATGATTCGTCTTATCTTTGCTAGGAGAAGTTCCTTATCGCGATTTCAGACATGGTTTAGTGAGTTCAAGGTAAAACAAGTTAATTTGAATGATAATTATAATTTCAAATTACTTTATTATACTAATAAATCTTGCCCCGTAGGGGTTTATGTATATTTTTCTTTTTTTAGTGTTTCAACATTATTCTATGTATATACATATACATTTTATGTATAGATATGCACTTTTACACATTTTGAGTAATGTTTGTTAAATTCTATTTGTTTTAATGGTTGATACATATTTGTTCAATATGTTTTGTGTGGATATTTGTTGTTTGCATGTTGTAAAAATCCAATCGTTCTTTTATATTTTTTAAATGTGTGATAGATTTGTATCTGTGTTGCGTCGTTCTTTTATATTTTTTAAATGTGTTATAGATTTGTATCTATGTTGCGTCGAAATTTCCATACAATAATACCTTCAAAACATTCCAACCTAACTAACCTCTCCAACAAAAATGATAACGCAAATAATTACACAAATTTCTGATTAGCGCAAGATGAAATCCAATAAATAATTAATTAGTAATAAATAAATCTAATTAAATACAATAGTTTTTATTTAGTTAAATTGCTTATGTTAGTATCTTCTATAATTTTTTTTTTTTTTAATTATTGTTTGTTTAACACAACAATTATCAGGTTTCAAGCCCTAAATGCCAAAACGGAGGGTTGCGCTAGGTAGTTGACAGCTAGCATAAAAGTTTTTATCAACAAACTTATATGAATACATCACATCATCATGTCAATGCTAGGGTATCCCCTAAAAATGACACGCATGACCTAAATACAGTGAAAAATGTGCAACGAGCATTACACCGACGACCGGTTGTAACTTAAATAAGCAAAAGTTTTCACATTATGAACAAATGTGTGCAATTAAGTTACTCTATGAAACTTATATTAGGATTTGAACTTGGAATGTAGGCACTCTCACCCATAAATTAATGAAATTGGTAGATGTTACGATTCGTAAGAAAATAAATATCTTATGCATTCAAAAAATTAAATGAGTTGGAGAAATAACTATGTAGATTAATAGCTTAGAATTTAATTTACGTAAGAATTGTATTAGAAATTGTGTAGGTGTAATCATAGAAAAAAATTTTGAAAGATACAACAACAACAACAACAACAACAAAGCCTTAATCCCACTACGTGGGGTCGGCTACAT
>JXCR01046807.1:0-20690 GCA_002079205.1 Phalaenopsis hybrid cultivar | reverse complement strand
TTTTGGTTTTATATTTAAATTCATAAGAATGGGTGGTATTTATGTAAATGCCCCTTTTCTTTTGTTGTTTAACTCAAACTTAATTGTTACTTTCAGGCAAGACCAATTCTTTCTCAAGCATTGGCTGATGGGAACTATGATGATGTGTCTGATCCTCGTTTGAATGGTAATTATGACCCCATGGAGATGGCACGTATGATTGCAAGCGCTGCTGCTTGTGTTCGTCATTCTGCAAGGCGGCGCCCAAAGATGAGTCAGGTATGCATCATTGACACAGATGATTGAAAATCTCAGATTTATTATAAAGGAGAGAAAAGTGCCAAAATAATTCCCGAACTCTTTTATTGTGGGCCAAAATAGGCACATTTATAGAATTTGTGACTAAAATGCCCCCATGTAAATGGTGAGGGTACCATTTGGCACTTTTCTCTTGTAAAGAATGGCTAATAGAGTTCTATTATATTTCTCATTTTCTAATCTTTTTCCTCCAATTGTATTGCAAATGCTGTCAAATTCAATGATGTGGATTTCTAAGGTGGTAGGATGAAATAATACTTGGGATGTTATGCACAAAAAAACACAAGAGCTGCCATAATTTGTAAATTTTTATTTTTAATTTAAGCAAAGGGTTGTTTTTTTTTTACGCAAAAAAAAAAAAAATAATAATAATAATAATAAAGCACACTTCATTTATTCCAAATGATAATAAAAAATTTTAAAATCTAAAGCTAAAAAAAAAACAATTATAGATTCTTCTATGGCGAAGATTCATGATAAAATATTAAACTGATGTATATCAAACTCGACAGGATTTTAATGACCTGCACAAATCAATAACTAGTTAATTTAGAAGAAAGTGCAATGATAAATGCCAATTAGAATATCCAAGCCTTTGGCTTATAAAGGGAGAATCATTCTCCAGAAATTATCATCAAGATTTTTAAAGCATTCAAATAATTCACATCTAACAGTACATTAAAAACTGAGAAAAAATAAAATTTTTTTCAACCATTAAATAAATTTTGCATTTCTTGGAGGTCTTATTTAAAATCCAAAAGACCCTAAATCAATATTTTTTTCTTTTCCATGAACCTTTAATCAAATTTGAATGTATTTTAATACAATTAGGGCTCATTTTGGCATCACTTTTATTTCTTGTTTTTGTTTTTTGTTTTTTCTCTTTTCTTTTGGAAATATATTTGGTTCTAATAATTTTTATATGTTTTTAATTTTTATTTTAAAAAATAAATCAATTTATTTTTAAAAATGCTCAAAATACTTAAAATATATTGTTTGAATGTTTTTAAAAAAAAGTCTCAATCAAATAGATTTTAATTCAAATCAAAACATAAACAAAACAAAATAACAATAAGTGTCATTTACATACATAGCACTCAATTCTTATGGATTTACCTATCTCGCACCAAAACTTTCATTATTACACGCATGACACCCAATTTTTTGGTATCACATCAAAATTAGCTTTGATTATCACTTTTTAATAGTCAAATCCACATTTCCATACATAGGTAAAATGCTATGAGTGTAAATATGGAAGTTTAGGTATGAGATATGTAAATACTTAAGAATTACGTATGCAAATTTCCCTAAAAATAAACAATGAAAAACAAAAACAATATTATTCTAATTGGCCCCTTAAATTACAACAATAATATTAAGTTGTCAACCTTTGTATCAACTAAATAGTAAATTTCCAATTTTTGAATTTCATTTCATGCTAACATGCTGCAAATTATTAAATTATAACTCTATTGTCAATACCGATTGAATAAGGAAACTTAGCCATGAAAGGTGTCGTACAAGTAAATAGAGCACTTGAACAAAGTCATGTGAGGCTCTCGACATTCGTATTATTGTAGTCAAAAGAGAAAACGATAAGTAGCAAACTATAATAGCTAGAACCCGAATGAGAAAGTGTAGGACAACAACAATAGTGTCAACTTTACATCTCCAAATTCGAAGTTGGATTTAGGGAATCAACTTTTGTCGTACTACAACACGAAATCAATGATAATAGTGGCAGTTACCTTCCAAAATAGTAGTTTAGTGATTCGAAAGAAGACAGAAAAAACTAATTACGTTCTGACATGGAAATCAGATACAACTGAGTTTGGGAGTCTAAAAATCAAATTAAGACTATTACAACTTGGGTTGCAACCGAGCCAAGCTGACCTTGAGTTCGAGCTTTTGTGTTTATATTCAAGTCTGATTTATTGGTCAATTCGATTGCTCGAGTTAAATTTTTCATGGCGGTTTCTTATGATGTAAGTGATATATTATCGATCAAGTTAACGATTACTATTATCAACCTACTTAATTTCTAACCAAATGATTTTATCAAGCAAATTAAAATCGGTGATATCAAGCTATATATTTTCTAACCAAATGAGTTTTATCGAATAAATTAATGAGTAGTATGATTGAGGTGTTTATTTTCTAATTAAACAAAATTTGTCAAGATTATAAATGAGCTATTTTTTTTTAAATATGAAAAAGAATGAGCCATTAAATGAATAAATAGAAGAAGCATACAAATACACAAAATAAACGAACAAATAAATAAACAAGTCTTTTTCTTAATTTTGTATTATGGACTAAAAAATTAATTTAATTTAATATAAACGAGTTTTAAATTGACATTTAATTGAGCTTCAAATAACAAGTAATATAACTGCTTTCTTCAATAAAAAAAATATTAACATGAAGTGTTTTGATTATAACTTTTATATCAATAATTTATAAATGAAAAGATCTTGTCCATAGAATGATAGTCGTACTTTTGAATAATTTTATCCTACTTTTACGTCTGTGTATTATTCTCATATCACTGATGTTATTCCCTATGCTTTATAGACGCTCATTATGTTTATGTATTTGATGTAATTCATCACAAGATTCTGAATCTCTCTACACTACAGCCTATCTTACCTCTCATATTATTTTTATAGTAACTGAAACCTAGAAAATAGTACTTTTTTTAAGTGGTTTGAAAAGATTGCTTAATCCTACTTTGTACCAATCACAGATTGTTCGTGCATTGGAGGGTGATGTATTACTTGAGGATTTGAATGAGGGGATGAGGCCGGGGCAGAGCGTGCTTTTCAGCTCAGGCTCAGACTATGATTCTGACTTGTACGCACCAAACATGAGGAGAACTAGAAGGGTAGCACTCGCCAGCCCTGAGTACAGTGGAGATTATAGTGGCATGATCGCTGAGTATGGACACAGCCGCCAACCTTCAGCTTCCAGCAGTGAGGGGGTATTCTCCGACGAGCTTAATCCCATCGGCAACAGGCACAGATTACCTGGCCTTTGAGCTTTCAGTCTTAAATCAGGTTTTCTTGATATTTCTGCTTGTGCCATCTAATGCTGACATTAAAGGCTTCAGTTTTCTTTTCTATTCATTTTTGTGTTTATATTCATGCTTAATGTTTGTTTTATATTTTCTCAGTGAAGAAAAGAAATTTATAGAGGAAAACATTGAAGGATTTCCCCCTGTTTTTGTTGTTGAAGTATAGTTTTTGTTGTGTTTATTGAGTTTTATATATTGGGCAGTATCTCAATGTCTAAATGCATATTGTTTCAAGGTTAGAGATAATTAAATTGTATCTCTTTTGAAATAATGGATAGCTTCTGAGGGAAATGCATAGAAGTTGTGAAATGAACTAATTTCATAGGTGCATGGACAAATTTTGAAGCTAGGAGATGATATTCTAGCCTGAGTTGTGATGATAATGAATTGATTTCTCTCAGATTTGTTTCAATCAATATTGAAAATTGAGCTTAAGAGTATTAAGAAGACTAGGAACCTAGGACTTCATAAAAACATTAATAGGACTTTGACAGTGTCGGAAACACTCATCTTTGGCAACACAAAGTAGTTCGTATGGCCAAGCATTTCAAAGAGTAGGTGTTGATCTCATTGTATATTTCATAAGTCAATCTGATGTAAGATAAATGATGCAATATGAATGTGACAATTGGCATATTAAAACAGTGTTACTTCAAACATCGTCAAAGTCACCCAAACGACATTCAATCAAAAAATGGATTGCACAAGTTTGTTCGAAACGTTGAAATTGTCTAAGAGGTGTTCTTTCATGATCGAAAGAAGTAAGCATGACAAAAATGATGACCTGCATTCACAAGGTGTGCGATTTGAGTATGAATTTCATCAACTTCTCCAAGCTGCTCAACCATATATGATTATAAAATGGGCTATACATACTTAAAATTGGCACTCATATTAAACGAGTCCTACATCTGAGTCAATCATGTGTAATTCAATATCACTCAAAAATAGTTAAATAAACATGACAAAAAAATCAATCAAAATGACGCTCACAGTTTATTTAATTATTTATTGTTCTTATATTATATATATATATTCAAAAGGAATTGCCAAAGGATATTATAGGAGTCTCCAACCATCTCTAATGTGCCTAACAATTCTAGTAACACTTCTTTAAGGGCAACTATCCTACAGGGGATTCGAACCTCCGACTTGAGGGGTCTTATACCGTGGATGCCAACCAACAGACCCAGATACGTTGCGCTCACAACACACACACACACACACACACACACACACCATTGGCACTTCAGCCCACCACCACCATTCGTCGGCATCGCCGAAGCTTGCCGGAGTTCATTGCCAGAGATCACCGGAGCTTGCTGCCTCGCTCTAACAGCCACCCCCACTGACGTTCCTATGTTGCCTTCGTCGGTAGCTTCGCCGGACCACCTCTTCTCAACAGCGAACCACCTCTTCTCAACACCGTCGAAGATTGCCGGTGCGACCCGCTCCATTCTTTCAGTACCCATGTGGTAATAAAGAAAGGCAGCACAATTAGGTTTTTAGCCTGTAAAGTTGACTTCGCGGGATGATTGGTCCAACATGTCCTATCAAAAGTTTTGTGAGCGACATATGGGAGATAATTCTGATCGCCGGAATTGGAAATCGTTTACTTTCGTATTTGCAAAATGTTTTTGCCTGAACTTGATGCTGTTAGATAATATCAAACTTTCATCATGTCGTGGTGGATGAAAGGCGGAAAGATCTTGGAAGAAAATAATAAGTATTGCCTGAACTTGGTGCTAGATAATATCAAACTTTCATTAAATTTATAGCACCTTGGTGCTGTACATGTAAATATCAAACTTTTTAGTGTTAGAAATGTAAGCTCATAAGGTTGTGCAGTTCGTATGTGTTGAGAAAATAAGAGCGAAGAAAAACAGTAACGACACAAATCCAGAAGAACACAGAGATTTAACGAGGTTCGACAAAGATGCCTACGTCCTCGGGAGCAAAGCGGCGAGTTCCTTTCAATATTTAGAAAAGGGTTTACAGAAATCAGGGATACCTCCTGGGGTTACTAACAGACCTACCTATTTATAATCCCAGGAGTAAACCTTAGGCACAATATGTAATTACAACATTACCCCTGTACCATACCGCGGGGCTTTGCCCCCGCACCCCAACCCACGTAACTTCCCAATTTGGACAGATTTTTCTGCTCCGCTCCGCTTCGATCCAGCGTCTGTCCCAATATGGTACATGAGCCATACCATAACAAATCTCCACTTTGGCGAATATCCAGCCCCTTACGAGAAAAATACCTGGGAGTTACACCTACACCACTGTGGGTTGGGCCACCATGCTTTTCTAGCAACTGCAAACATTCAACAAATCCAAGTAATGCAAGAACTTGTTGGTAATAACTGGCTTGGTCAACATATCAGCTGCATTCTCATCAGTATGAACCTTCTGCAACAATATCTCCCCAGAAGCAATCAACTCTCTGATTTTGTTATACCTGACATCAATGTGGTTGGTTCTCGCACGGTACACCTGGTTCTTAACCAGATAAATAGCACTCTGACTGTCACAATGCAACTGAACTTCACTTTGCTCAACGCCCAGTTCCTTTACTAGCCCAATAAGCCATAAAGCTTCTTTAGCAGCTTCAACTACTGTCATGTACTCAGCTTCAGTTGTAGATAATGCCACAATAGACTGAATTATTGATAGACCCTCCACCAAGAGTAAACACATACTCAGTTGTAGACCTTCTGCCATCCAAATCACCTGCGTAGTCTGAATCAACATACCCCACAACTGAATGATCATTCTTCTGACTGCCAAAAATAATTCCATGTCCTACAGTACCCCTCAGATACATGAAAATCCACTTGACTGCTTCTCAATGTCTCCTTCCAGGTTTAGCCATGTATTTGCAGACTTGACTAACAGCATGAGCCAAATCAGGACGAGTACATACCATAACATACATCAAGCAGCCAACTGCACTGGCATATGGAACCTTTGTCATGTCTTCAATTTCCGTATCAGTCTTAGGACACTGTTCTGAAGAAAGCTTAAAATGATTTGCCGAAGGAGTGCTCACAGGCCTTACATTGCTCATCTCAAACATTTCCAACACTTTCTCAACATAGCCTCGTTGAGATAAACATAATTGTCTTGAGCTTCTGTCTCGATAAATCTCCATTTCAAGAATTTTCTTCGTAGGACCCAAGTCTTTCATGTCAAATTCCTGACTCAATAAAGCTTTCAAACCACGGACATCATTCATATTCTTTGCAGCAATCGGTATATCATCAACATACAGTAACAGAAAAATAATAGAACCATCATCAAGGTTCTTCACATAAACACAACAATCATACTCACATCGTCTGTAGCCAATCTGCATCATGTAGGAGTCAAACCGCTTGTACCATTGTCTTGGAGACTGTTTCAACCCATACAGCGATTTCTTTAACCTGCAAACCAGATGCTCCTGTCCAGGTTGAGTGAACCCTTCTGGTTGCTCTATGTAAATCTGCTCCTCCAAATCACCATGCAAAAAAGCAGTTTTAACATTCATCTGCTCCAAATGGAAATCCCAAATAGCTACTAATGCAAGCACTGCTCTGATTGAAGTATGTCTGACCACAGGAGAAAAGATTTCATCATAATCTATCCCCTTCTGCTGTGAAAATCCCTTTGAAACCAGTCGAGCCTTGAACTTTTCCCCTTCTTTTTCTGATACTATTGGTTTCCTTTTGTAGACTCATTTGCATCCAATGGCCTTCTTTCCCTCTGGAAGCTGAACTAGCTCCCAAGTGCGATTTTTCTGCAAAGACTCCATCTCCTCAACCATTGCACCCATCCATTTCTCTTTCTCATGGCTAGTGATAGCTCCTTGAAAAGTGGTTGGATCATCACTGCTGATGAGAAGTGCACATGAGAGTAAGTGTTCATAACTCAATCTGCTAGGAGGTCTTACATTGGTGCGTCTCTGTCTATCTCTGGCTAGATTGTAATTCTACAGATCATCTGAAATAGAATCACCAGGTGTTGGACTTGAACTTTCACCTCTCTCAGAAGCTACTGGCTGTTGTTCTAAATCCATCTGCACTGCATCTGAACTGGAACTGTTCCCTGACACCTTGTCTTGATTCTGCTGTAACATAAACTGCTCATCAAAAACTGCATCTCTGCTGATCACCATCTTCTTTGCAATCGGATCCCAAAACTTGTATCCTTTCACACCTTTCTTGTAGCCCAGAAAGATGCACTTCTTGGATTTTGCATCAAGTTTGGATCTTTCATCTCCAGGTACATGCACATAAGCAGGACATCCAAAAATCCGTAAATGATCAAATTTAACTGGATTACCTGTCCATACCTCTTCTGCGACCTTGCAACCCAATGATGCTCGAGGTGATCTATTGATGAGATAGCATGCCATATTCACAGCCTCTGCCCAGAAACTCTTAGGAAGCCCTGCATTCAGTCTCAAGCACCTTGCCCTTTCAGTTAAGGACCTATTCATCCTTTCTGCCACACCATTCTGCTGTGGTGTCTTCCGTACTGAAAAATGCCTCTGAATCCCATGCTCCTCACAGAACTTCTGAAACTGTGAATCTGTGTACTCTGTGCCATTATCAGACCTCAAATACTTGATCTTTCTACCAGTTTGGTTCTCCACCTCAGCTTTCCACAGCTTGAATTTAGAGAATACTTCAGATTTCTGCTTCAAGAAATACACCCAAACTTTCCTGGAGAAATCATCAATAAATGTAACGAAATACTGAGATCCTCCCAATGACAACTTCCTAGTAGGGCCCCATACATCAGAATGCACATAGTCAAGAATTTCTTTAGTTTTGTGTTTTCCGGTCATAAAACTGACTCTAGTCTGTTTTCTAAGAATACAGAACTTACAAAGATCGAGCTTGCAGCTTTTAACTCCATGCAACATATTTCTTCTACGCAATTCCACCATCCCACGTTCACTGAGATGACATAGACGCATATGCCATAGCTTTGTGCTGTCATTATCTGACTCAACAGATGAACTCCACCTACAACTGTACTCCCTAACAGTCTGTAGATATTACCTGCAGTCAACTTTCCTTTCATCACAGTTAGTGCACCCTTAACAATTTTGATAGTTTCCCTATCCTCATCAGCCTTAGGAATAAAGCCATTTATGTGTAGAGTGCCCAAGGAAATCAAATTCTTCTTCAGATCTGGAATATGTCTAACATCACATAAAGTTCTAACAGTGTCATCATACATCTGAATTCTGACTTCTCCAATACTAACTATATTGCAGCATCTATCATCACCCAAATAGACTGAGCCAGAATTAGTTGACCTGTATGAAGTAAACCACTCTCTGTTAGGTGTTATGTGATAAGAACACCCTGAATCAAGAATCCATGCATCCGTGAATTAAGTTGATGAAACTGAGAGCATATCGCCATCACTGCAATCTGAATTTTCATTTTGCACCACATTTACAGACTTCGATGAAGTATCACCTTTCTCCCCAATCTGTTTCTTCAGCTTTGGACAATCTCTCTTCATATGACCTGGCTCCTTGCACTTGTAGCAATGAATTTCCTTTTTGTCTCTAGACTTTAATCTGGAATTTTGCCTTCCAGAACTCTCCTTCTCTTTCTTCCTTCCACGATCTTGCTTACTCTTCACATATAAACTGTCACCGTGAGAGCTTTCCCCTGCATTCTGCTTCTGCTGGTTGTGAGTCAACACGCTGCAGTAATCTCATCCACTTTGATAGTTTCTTTCCCATATGCCAGAGTAGTCACCAGGTGTTCATAGGAAGATGGCAACGAACACAACAAATTCATCGCTCTATCTTCATCCTCAATACTCACATCAAGTCGTGACAGGTCTGTGATTATTTGATTAAAACCATTAACATGCTGCGCCAGATCAGACCCTTCTTGCATCTTTAGCCCATACAACTTTTGGTTCAGATACAACTTGTTTGTCAGAGATTTTGCCATAAACTGAGTTTCCAATTTCTTCCAAACTTCTCCTGGAGATTTCAAATTCATCACGTGATACATAACCTCATCTGCTAGGCATAGTCATATCGTCGCTGCCGCTCGCTGTTGCAATTCTTCCCAATCTTCATCCTTCATGACATCTGTTTTGCTGCCGACAGAGCTTTCAAGATTCCCTGTTGAGCCAACAGATCTTTCACCCTGGTTTGCCACAATCCGAAGTTACCAGTTCCGTCGAACTTTACCACATCGAATTTTGCACCAGTAAAAGCCATCTGAAAATTGATTCTGCAACAAAACTTTTTGCAAAAAATTTCTCTGCGAAAATCCTTACTTAGACTCCTTTTTTTTTCAAAAGAAAAAAAAAATTGAAATAACCCCTTAATTAAAATATTAACTTTAATTAATAAATTTCAAAAAACTTTCTTTCCTTCTCCACGAGGGAATATTCGAGGCAAATAATATCTCCTATCAAAGATTCCTTGAGCCAGCAGTAATGGAAAGGTCATAATTTCTTTCCCTGAATATTTGCTCTCCGCAAGCCAGCAGCAAAAGGAAAAAATTCTGCACTTCAGGTAAAATTGCAATTCCTCCTTTCCTTCCTGCAACAATAGAAAAAAAAAATTCCTCAAATATTCCCTTCCTTCCCAGCCCTTCTCCGCATGCAGCGCCTCTTCTCCTTCTTTTTTCGGCCGAGCTAAGAAAGGCAACGCAGCGCCTCAGTCTCCCGATCGCGCCTCCCGCGAACCGCCTGAGCCACGCCCGCCCAAGCCGCGAATAAAAGCTTCTCTCGATCGCAAACTCCTTTGTCGCCGTTCTTCGAACTTCCGCCTGTTCGCGTCGCAAGAAGAGATATCCCTCGCCTGCGCCAAGCCTCTTCTGCGGGAACTCCTTCCCGCCTTCGCGAACTCCTCCGCGAAATCGCCAAGCTCGCCCCTTCGCGAACTACTCCTTCCGCCGCGATTTTCCTCCCCGAGGCTTGCTCTTCCTACGCCGAACCACCGAGATCCTTGCACCGAGATTGCTCTTTCTGCCCTAGCCAAAAAATCCTCGGCCTTTGGCTCCGCTTCTGCCTCCCGCAAGCCTCCGCCGAAAGCCTGTCGCCGAAAGCTTCAGCTTGTCGCAAAGCAGCGATCCTCCGCTCTGATTTCTTGCGCCGATGAAAATTTTCTTCCCCTCGAACCAGTCTCTGATACCACTTGTTGAGAAAATAAGGGCGAAGAAAAACACTAACGACACAAATCCAGAAGAACACAGAGATTTAACGAGGTTCGGCAAAGATGCCTACGTCCTCGGGAGCAGAGCGGCGAGTTCCTTTCAATATTCAGAAAAGAGTTTTCAGAAATCAGGGATACCTCACGGGGTTACTAACAGGCCTATTTATAACCCCAGGAGTAAACCTTAGGCACAATATGTAATTATAACATTACCCCTATACCATACCGCGGGGCTTTGCACCCGCACCCCAACCCACGTAACTTCCCAATTTGGACAGATTCTTCCGCTCCGCTCCGCTCCACTTCGATCCAGCGTCTGTCCCGATATGGTATATGAGCCATATCATAACAGTATGTAAATTTATCTAACGTTCAATGCAGATTTATGGAGATATTTTCTAACTAAGGGTAAGAGATGAATCAAAGTTATTTCTTTTCTCAGGCATGGTAGTAAACACATGTGCTAGTCAAGGTTGTTGAGGTGTGGAGCCTGTTTGGCAACATATGGAAGAACACCCACAGTTACACCTCAAGCTACAGGTAACATCGAGAACTGGCATTGTGCACTTGCACCTGGATGACACACCCACATTTGCAGGACGAGGTTGCGTTGTGCTCGCCCTTGTAGGAGGTGTGCCCGCGTCGTGGTCTGCAACGACCCCACGCTCTACTTCGAACGCCTAGGTGTCGGTTCTCGAGCACTCGAAATACCTGCTCCAAGGAGTGGCATGAGCACACGAAGAACAGTTCTTCTGTTTGGTTCCTTAAATTTGCGATTTTTGGGTGAAAACCAATGAACTCTCGTATGCAATTTTCGAAAAAGTCTAGGGTAAAGGAGAGAAGTGTTAGAGGAGGATTTCGACGTTGTGCGTATCTTTTATGTGATCAAGATGAAGGATTTGAAGCAAATCTTGTAAGTTTCATTACTTGTAGAGAGAAGATATGAGTGAGTTATCTATACTTTTCTGAATTACACGGCCGCCGACATTATGCTCAGAGTTTTCCACGTTAAATTTGGGTGTGCTTTTTCTGAAATTGTTTTATATTGCTTTCGTTCGACTTTTTTTGTTCCGATTTTTTTAAATCATTATGATATTTTTCCAAGATGTGATTTAATTTTAATTGAATAAAATCACTATTAGAATTATAAGGGGATTTCCATGATTCCAAATAAAGTTTTATCAGAGCAAATGCTTGATCTGAGTGGGAGTAATGACCGGCGAAATAATGTACAAAGTAGAGAAGTTTAGTTTGATGAATTTTGCATTATGGAGGATATAGGTGGAGGATTTCCTGTATAAGAAAAAATTGTATTTGCCATTGAATAATATTACCAAGAAGCATGAATCTATGACTATAGAGGAATGGGAGATGTTATATCAAACAGTCCTAGGTTTGATCTTTTTATCACTTGCTTCATGAGGTGTGTTCAATATAGTGAATGAGAAAACTAAGGTGGATCTCATGGCAGTACTGACAAAGATGTACAAAAAAACCTTCTGTTTCAAAAAAAAATTCTTTTTGAAAAGGTTTTCAGCATGAAGATGGTAGAAGACAATTTAGTGACAGAACATCTGAACAATTTCAACCCTCTAGGGTGTGCTATACTTAATGCGACCAACAATTAGTATAAGGACGTCATGCATTTCTCTTGCCATGTGTTTTCGGTTCCGCACTTCGCGCGGGTCTAAAATTACACTATGCCACTCGACATAAGCGAGTTTGGTATATATGCTTGTCCCACTCACCATTTGCTTGAGTTTTGCTTAAAGGCTAAACTTTTAGGGTAGACCGCATTGCTAGTCTAAGCCTCTCTTGACATTTTCCTTGACTTGAGCGTTTTCTATAGTCTTGCTGGAAAAGGCATGTCACATCAGTTATAACATTCTGCTTATCTAACCAATCTGTGCCTAAGCGAGACACCTTCGTACCCGTGATATATTCCAAGTAGAATTCTCTTGTAGGGGCTTGATGAAAGTACCTTGTATAGTTTGGGCTACCTCAGTTTCCCAATCTTTATGTTGTTGACTTGGCCTATTCTTATAGCCTCATAAGACAGACACGTGCCACTAGCTAAAGCACCTTGCTTATCCAACTGGTTCATGTATAATCAGAAACCTCCAAGGCCCGATTACATTATGATGCTTTACCTTGTTTATTTAAAATTAATAAAATTCATTAAAAATTAGAAAAAAATATATATAAAATAATTCAAATAACCACCAAAACTTGTCAAGTTGTAGATAATGACATTAGGAGGCCCCTATGAATATTTGAAGGTCATAAAAATTATTTTAATATAAAAAACATATTTTCTATGTAAATAATAATTTTGGTTTAAAATAATTATAATAAATAAAAGAAAAATTAGAAAATTATAAAAATTGGTTTGGAGTGTTCCTTGTAATTAGAGGAACTTAAGAAAAATAAAATTGAAGTGAAAATAAATAAATAAAAAAACTCTATTTTTAAGCTATTTTTCCTAATTTTAACAATTAAAAATATAAAAAATTTCAAAAAAAAAAGTGAAAATACTCCGAATTACCTTAAATATTATTCTAACCATAGAGAATGACCTAAATATGTGTTTATAAATTTCTAAGGATGTAAAAAATATTTTTAAAAATTAAATGTATTTTCTTAATTTGTGAATAAAATAATTATAATAAATGGAATAAAAGTCATAAAAATATGAAATTAATATTTTTGTGTTGTTCCCTAAAGTCAGAGAGACTTATAAAAATACAAAAATGTATTTTTGAAACAAAATATATTTTCTATTTATTTATTTATTAAAATCAATTAAAAAAATTTAAAAATTAAAATATAATACTAAAGTTCACAAAAATTAAGCCTAAAGCGAATCTCCAATAATTTTCTTAAGGACAAAATTATTTTGCTTGGTTATATTAATTATTGCTGAAAATCCCTATTTTTAGACTAAAATAATTATTAAACATTAAATAAAATTAAAAAAATTTAAATTTTCCTCTGATATTCTAATTAACCCATGAGTAGGGTACTAGATAAGCTTTAAAGTCATTTGAGTTAAGCTTAAAGAATTATGAAGTGGAGAACCTTAAGGACAAAATAATATTTGTGGAATTTTAGACTCTAATTAAGATTTAGGCTAAACCAAAGGGTACGTGAGTAATATTGATCATGGTTAGCTCAATGAAATGATTGAAACATAAAGGGCTATGGCGTAACAACCAATTCATTCTATTTTTTATAAAAGTATAAAAATGTATTTTTGAAATTGTTGTGCTTTGGAGGCTAATTAAATTGGATGATCCTAGTGTGAAGGGTTTGTGTTAAGAAGATAATAATTCACTAATCAGGAAGCCCTATACCAATGATTAAATGATAACACAATCTTTTGATAAGAATTTAATTCACCTCACTCAACCTTTTTAAAAATTGCAAGTATACCCTTGAAGGCTTAAGAGCTTGATAGTGAACTAAGTTTGATCCAACATTATTTAATGAGGTTTAAAAAAGATAATACTATCTAATATAGACATTTCCAAAACGGTACAAGCTCAATTCCAACTGAAAGGGTGAAGATTCCTTAACAACTTAACTTGCCCTTAAGGGTGTTCACCCCAATAATTCCAAAGGGAAGCATTAAATGAATGTCCAGTCACTTTACTCATGGGTTAATTAGAACATTAAAAGTTCACCGAGCACAACTTAAAACATTACAACTAAATCAACTATGAATGAACAAGTCAACAAAATAATATGTCTAAATGAACTTGAAATGACTCTGAGGATTCTAAAAGATGTTCAGGATCATACCCCGAGCACTTTTACAATCTTTTGAACATTTTGAAGGACATTCAAACCTAATATTCTATATTGAAGAGGATCGTTTCTAAAACTTTAGGGATCCACTAAGATATGACAAGTGACATGTTAATTTACAATTCTAATAAAATACCCTACACTATTTAATCCTACGTAAATAACCCAACACTTTAGGATTTGATTATTGGATAAGGTATTTAGATCCTTATGAACAACCAGAGATATTTTTGCCACACATGGATCATCGAGCTAGTATAAATATAGATCTAGATGGCAAGGGCGATGATGACATTGCTCATGCGTGCTAAGCAAGGGATATGAAGTGGGATTTAGAACAGTATCTCCTACCTCAAGGATCCTTAATAAGAAGAAAGAGGATATGATCGATGATACTATTCACCAACTTTTGGTAGGAGTTGCCCCTGACACCCTTAGATTGTCAGTAGTCCTATTATGATTAGATTAATTAGTCTATGAACTGTACTACTTTACAAAAGTATTTAAAAAAACCAAAATCTCTTTTACAACAATATTACTTTTACTTGCTAAAGTAAATTCTACAGGCATGAACAAATTAAAGAATTTGAATAAAAACTTATAAAAGGTCCACAAGTTAATCACTCGAATCGAGGTTAAGGATTTCCCTTCCTCGGGTTGTCGGGATGGTAGCTTCTATCAAAGTTATAAGGCACCCAACCCTGCTCTGAGTTCCCACCTTTACTAAAGTTTTCACTCAGTCTTGGTCCTTCATATGTGATTACAGACTTTACTCGTTTGTGTTTTCTTATGACTTATTTTTTGACTTTTTTGTACTGAATTTTTCTGCTTTCTATTTATGTAATTTATTTAAATTCCTTGAAAGAATATAGTGTTTTATGATACTAACCATGCAGCAATAGCAGAAGCCCAAACACATAATGTTATGTTTTATAGTCTTCTTCTATATACTACACTTTATTGCTCTTTTATTGATATGCATATTAATTACAATACCTCTTAGAATAGGAGAACAGTAGCCTGGTTATATAAGAGGTACATAGTGGTAAGACACCGACCAAAATATCTGCATAAACACTTTAATTTAAAACCCTAAACTTGTAATCGCCACGGCGGAAGGTTGGAGCATACTTTGTGGGCAACACGACGAGGATGCAAGGAAAGAACATCTTCGAGAGAGCAAAAAGGATCTTCAACAACTTAACTTTCCTTTGTTTAAATAATAAAAATCTATAGGACTTCGAGGCAATCTTCCTAGTGCAACATAAATCCTCATATCATCTTTAGGCCTTTGCACAGTCATGTTGTGCTATATAAGCCCTAACACTTTTAGTACTTCAAGGTCATCATTCGGTATGACATAAATCCTCCTGTCTTTCAGACTATTTGCATGATTAAATATCTGGAAAATGTAAGCCTTAAATAATTAAATGACAGGATTAAACATTAAATGATTTCATTCATAGAACATCAATCCCAACACAATGATAGTTTGAGAAGTTATCGAGGTTCGCCTCGAAACCTTTGACATTCCCTACTTCTCATTACTTTGGATTTAAAAAATAATTGTTTCTATTTGATACATTTCCATTTGATTTTTTAATGTTCAACATTGAAAACTAAACTTTGTAATCTTGAATAGAAATACCTTTAGTCATTATCGAGAGTTTTCTTAAGTGACTTTGGTTTTTTAAGATGCAATTAACTATATGGGCTTGCTTATATAGAGAGCTAAAGAACCCAGATAATATAAAACCTAGCCAATCCTTATATTACATAGGAAAGTTTTTCGGCCCACATATAAAAAAAGAGGTTTGCAGACCAAACAAATGTCATAAACTCTTTTAGTTTATTTAATCGAGCCCACTGATAAGTAATATGCCTATTCTTCGGGATAGGTGCATCGCTTGTGGTATTGTTCTCGGTCATCTAAACTAATAAAATGTATGAGATCTGTTTGGCTCACATTTTTCAAAATTAAAAATACTATTTTTTTCAAATCAAATTACATATATTATATTAAATCAAGATAAAATCATTTCTAAGGATTCCGCGGCTGACAACAACAAGCAGACACCAACTATAAATGAGTTTGTATCGAGTAAAATGATACCTATAAAAAGGTTTCACAACTTAACCGAGAGACACTCACGGAGCACACATGTAGGAATGCAATAAGCATATGACATGAGTGCACCAAAGTGGCAAGGGTGAGTATGCCATGAAGGCAGTTACTGGAAAAGGATGGGCATGTCATGAAGGCAGGGGCAAAAAAAAATGGGTATGTCGAGTAGGCAGTGACCCGGTGGTGGGCATGTCGGGAAGGCAGTGGCCCATTAGGTGGCTATGTTGAGAAGATAATGACCCGAAGATGGGCATGCCGTGACGGCAGCGACCCAAACAAAAGGGTATGTCGAGAAGGCAGTGGCTCGAAAGAATGTGCAGCTTAAACAAATGATAATGATCATGCAACCAAACACACAAAGAATATGATGCAATATGCAAGAAAGCAAACATGCATATGCACATGCATAACATGCAATATGATGCATAAGCATACAACTATGCAAGTGATCGATTGTCCAGGCCATGGCGGCTGATACACCAAAAATAATGTATTGTTTTAAGTATACATTTAATGCTTATTTTTGGTGATATTATACTTTAAAGAATGATATTTTCATATTTTTATTGTAAGTATATCAATTATAGGCATTTGGATCAAAAGTAGCAAAAATGATGAAATTTGGAGCCAAAACAGTGAATTTTGAGATTATGGCGCCTGCAGCGCCAGAACTGGTGCTTGAAGCGCCACTTTATAGAGAGCTGACGCCTGAAGAGCCAAAATTGGCGCTTGAAGCACCATTTTACAGAAAGCTTGAAGTGCCAAAACCTAGAATAGCATAGTCTTAAGAAAGTTGGGGCCCGAAGCACCAGAACCAGTGCTTGAGGCACCAAAGATGACTTCTTGTGAATTAATGTAGTTCTGGACAAATTTTGCACGAATTTCGAAGGGTCCACGTGTTCTAAAAGCCCCATGGAGTGATTCAATGCATATAGACACTTTGGAAGGTTCTTTTATGAAGGGATATGTCTCTTAGATCAATAGACGTGTCTTTTTATGAAGTGATATGTCTTTTGAATTAATAGACATATCATTTGAAATTCAAGAGTGAATTTTAAATTTTTTTTGGAGGGAGGCATCCTCTAATAAATGAGAGGGAAGTCTAGGGCTTGAAAAAGCGGGCTGAAGAGAGGCGTGAGAGAGAGTTTGAAGAAGGCAAGAGAGAAAGAGAGAGATAAACTCAAAGGCTTGAAGATTTTCTTCAAGGATTGTAAGAGGAGAGAGAAGCTAAGAGATTTTCTTTTTCATTACACTTTTAAGAGAGAATTGAGAGTGTTTGTAGAGGGAAAGTGCTTGAAGAGAACTTCTAAAGATTTTCTTGGGAAGGAGTGTGAGATAAATTGTGTCTCTTATTTCTTTGTTTTTGTAACTTTGTTTTTATATATGAAATCCATATTTTGTTGTTTCCTTCTCATGAATTCTGAGTAGTCTACTTTATCCTTCTCCATACTTTGAGATATGATTTTGTGAATAATTGATTTTATTTTATACGATTTTAAATACCAATAATTTGTGATGATTCGAATTTTGATCTTCATTTACTTTTGGATCTGGCCAATTGAAATGTTAAAATGTGTTGAGCAACATATGTTCTGAAAGAGTTAAGATTTCTACAACATAATGAGAATCACATTTGATTCCATAAAAGAGGATGTCATCCATGGGTTGAGTGCAAAAGAATTGGGAAATATACTTTGTTGGATGCATAATTAAAAATTTTAAGGTGACAGATTAAAATCCCCAATTTGGTCTAATTGAATGGAAACTAATGCGAGATTGTTATACTCTATATGATGATGATGATGATGATGATGATGATGATGATGATGATGAAGGGGATGATGATTGATATTTTTACAAGTTTAGTTTGTTAGTTTATTTGTTTGGTATTTTGATTGTTTGAAGTTGGTTTTATTTGAAACTGTGTATTAAGAACTTTCATTTTAATATTGTACTGTGGACCTAATTGTAATAGTAACTATAGATTTTTTACTTTTTCTGCATTTCTAGTATTTTCAATTTCTGTTTATGTTTTTAATTCTTAACAAATCCTTTAAAATATATTATGTTTCATTTAATGCTTTAAATTCTGTATTTTTAAAGTTAGTACTTGCAATATACAGAGCCCAATTTCATACTCGAAAATCCTATACAGGTTAGTTTTTATTTTTTATGCATTTACTGTTTTCTTTCACCTACAAAATTTGGTAGTAAACTTTTTTAATTACTTAAAAATTTAAGTTTGGGGGAAAGAAAAATTTCTTTTAAAAAGAAGTAAACCAAATTTTATTTGTCCTCAATTAACAATATTTTTAAAAATTAATTTAGCATGACATGGGATATTACGATTTAACTTTAAATGACTATACTTATGTTTGTAAATAATACAATAAATTTAAGTAAAAGTTTTTAAAAATAAAGGTCAATTCTAAGTTAAAGATATTTGATATGAAAGGATAAAACTATGTTTTTCTATTTAAAGTAAACAAAAATTATATTTTTGAAGTATTAAGAATCTTAAAGTTTCATATAAGAAGAAAAGAATGAGACTTTATGAAAAATCATAAAACTAATATAAATTTATAGAGTGAAGAAAGGTAAATAGTTTTAACTTTAAGAAGAGGATAGTGAAGTTCAAAATTATTAAATGCTATCTAGATATCGTAATTCTCATTTGTAAGAGAAAAAGAAAAGAAATGATTAAAAAGATCTTAAAAAAAAAGAAAAAGAAAAGAAAAGAAAAGAAAAAAAAAGTGTGAGGAGGTGTCTAATAAAAAATTTGCTTCACTTGAATAAACTTAAGGAAAAGGTTTTATTATATTTTCTAAACTTGTATTTGAGTATTAGCACCTTTACTAGTAAAATTTTCATGAAATTCTTTTTCATATGAATATTCTAAGTATCATTGATATGACAAATTACAATTCTTCTTAAAATGAATAGAGATTCAAAATTCTTAGATTTGATTACTAAGTACTCTTAGACTTAGAGTTTGAATCTAATATATTAAAAACTTTTCTTAAAATTTACTGTTTTATTTATGAAACTAAAGTATAGAAGTTTATAAGTTAATCTCTATCCTAAATCATATACTTTTATGTAGTAAAAATGTTACTTAAGGACAAGTAACAATCTAGTTTAGGGGATTTTGATACACCAAAATAATATGTTGTTTCAAGTATACATTTAATGCTTATTTTTTGTGATATTGCACTTTAAAGAAGGGTATTTTCATATATTTTGTACAGATATAACAATTTTAGGCATTTGGAGCAAAAGTAGCAAAAATGACAAAATTTGGAGCCAAAATAACGAATTTTGAGATTATGGCGCCTGAAGCGCCATAACTGGCACCTAAAGCGCCACTTTATAGAGAGCTGACGCGTGAAGTGCCAGAATTAGCTCCTGAAGCGTCCTTTTTCAGAGAACTGACACCTGAAGAGCCGAAACCCAAAACAGTGCGATCTTAAGCAAGTTGGCTTTTGAAGCGCCAGAACCAGCGCCCGAGGCGCCAGAGATGACTTTTTGTGAATTAAGGTAGTTCAGGATGAATTTTGCACAAATTTCGAAGGGGCCACTTGTTCTAAAAACCCCCATCTAGACACTTTGGAAAGTTCTTTTATGAAGAGATAAGTCTCTTGGATCAATAGTCATATCTTTTGGAATTCAAAAGGGTTGACTTTTGGATAGATTTTTGGAGGGAATTTTGAATTCTTTTTAGAGAGAGGCAGCCTCTATTAAAAGAGAGGGAATTCTAGAGCTTGAAAAGGGGGTTGAGAGAGGCGTGAGAGAGAGTTTGAAGAATGCGAGAGAGAAAAAGAGAGAGAGAAAGTCAAGGGCTTATAGATTTTCTTCAAGGATTGTAAGAGGAGAGGGAAAGTGAGAGATTTTTTTCTTCATTACACATCTAAGGGAGATTTGAGAGTGCTTGTAAAGAGGAAAAATTCTTGAAGAGAACTTCTAGGGATTTTCTTGGGAAGGAATGTGAGATAAGTTGTGTCTTTTATTTCTTTATTTTTGTAAACATGTTTTTATATATGAAATCCGTATTTTGTTGTTTCTTTCCCATGAATTCTGAGTAGCCTACTTTATCCTTCTCTCTACTTTGAGATATGGTTTTGCGAAGAATTTATTTTCTTATACGGTTTTAAATGTCAATAATTTGTGATGATTTGAACTTTGATCTTCATTTACTTTTT
>JXCR01046792.1:23688-77929 GCA_002079205.1 Phalaenopsis hybrid cultivar | reverse complement strand
AAAAAAAATTCAAGATTGCCTAATTCTAATATTGCGCAAGCAAAGGTGAAAGTGACATGGTGGAAGACACTGCATCTCCTTTTGCGAAGCTCGGTATCAATCCAAAGATTAACTTACTTCTAATGTTTTATGCACTATTTTGATGTAATAATGATTGCAGATTTTGAACAATAATCTTTCATATGATTCTTGATGATAATATGTACATGTAAAACTTCATTTTTCATTCTGTCAAAGCAAAAACTTTGTTTTTTTTTTAAGAATGGTCGAAGGCTATGATACGAGCCTCCAACCACCCTCATGTGTCTAACCACTCAATCCCGCACTGCAAGTCAGATGCACTCAGGCAGTATCAAACCCGTGACCCCAGGGGACTTACGCTAGCCTGCACTACCAAAGAGTCACGGTGAGTGGCACTTATGGCTTTGATTTTGGTCTGAGTATCTGCAAGACGACTAAAGAAAGTGTGGCAAAATGGATGGCTATGGCCACCATAGGGGGGCAAGGTCTTCATTAGTGAGGAGTAATGTCGTGAATCCAAAACGTCAAGTGGTGACTGAACAGAACAACAAGAATAGTTTCCTGTTAATGTATTCATTCGCTTATTACCCTCAAATTTTCGGATTTCATTATAGAGTATGAGCAGCTCGAAATGCACTATTACGCGATGAGGTCCTATCAATAAATGCAGAGAGTGACATTCAAGGTAGCAAATTACATAAACTTCTGAAAGGAATAGAAAACTTACGGTGGAACAAAGTATGGGCCATCGCTGTCATATCCATCCCGAGCAACGTTGGAAGCAGAACTCTGAGCGGGCGCCGTATTGCCATTGCTAGGAAAAAAAGGAGCCTGATCCATTCTCGCACTTTCAGATGTGAAAGGGAGAATCACACATATCACGCCAGCATGTCTCAGTAAAATCTTTCGTCTGCCTTCACTTTCTATGATCCCGGAATTTCATAATAACCTCCGAAACCCTCTAGCAGATAATGCAATGAAGAAATAACACAAAATAAGTTCCAAGTGTTTGCTCACTCGCGCAGCTTAGATAAACTTAAACTTCTGCGGCAGGAAAATACCCTTTCAGATCAATTGTTGTAACCAAAAGTTACATGGTGATGATCATGTAAAGCATGAAAAAACGGAGAAACCAAAACTGAAGAGAGGAAGAAAAACAAAAGGAGGCTTCCGAAATAAACCCATACAAAAAACAGATACCATGCAGGTCTGATAAGAAAGAAAACATGAAACGGAAATCAGGAAGTTTGGACGAAGAAGATCTATGCAATGAAATCATATGCAGGAATTCCAAAGCCAAAGCTGAGACGTACTACCTCACAAAACCAAGAAATCTTCAACATTTGGGAAGGATCAATCAACCGGAAGAAGTGAGGAATACAGGTAAACCCTACATACCTGTCCTCTTCCCATGGCTTGCTGCCGGCTTCCCACTTTGGCCTCTCATTTGTCGTGCCTCTCCGGCGCGATCTAACGGTTAAAGCCGGGGACAGGAGGGAAGATGTCACGAGATTTATAAAATAGGGCGACTTCACGCGAAGTATTCTGATACGTATACAATATCTAAAAGTTTGGATAATTGCACCCGAATTATTATTATGTACGCCGGTTTAGTTCTTTNGGCGCGATCTAACGGTTAAAGCCGGGGACAGGAGGGAAGATGTCACGAGATTTATAAAATAGGGCGACTTCATGCGAAGTATTCTGATAGGTATAATACAATATTTAAATGTTTGGATAATTGCACCCGAATTATTATTATGTACGCCGGTTTAGTTCTTCGAACTACGAACTCATGTACTTATAAGTGTCACAATCAACTCATTAAAATTTTGGTAAAAATAAAAAAAAAATACGAACTGGGATATTATTGTAAATTTTAATAGATAAGTGAAAATTTTTAAAAGAATGCAAGTGTGTGGTGATTTTGTAAGTAGCATATGGGCCAATTAAATTATTGTAACACTTGCACTCATACCACACAATTCTTATTTTTTTTACACATTTGACATTTAAAATTTTCGTATTTACATTTGTAACACTCGAAATTTTTACATCACATAAAAAATATCATTATTATTATTATTATTTTAAATGAAATGTGTATTTCAATGCATATATTTATGATATAAATTTGTTATAATGTAAAAGCCAAACTTTTGAGTGTTATATATGTAAATACATAATAATTGTGTGATGTATATGTAAATTAACCTAGANATATTATTGTAAATTTTAATAGATAAGTGAAAATTTTTAAAAGAATGCAAGTGTGTGGTGATTTTGTAAATACCAGATGTGCCAATTAAATTATTGTAACACTTGCACTCATACCACACAATTCTTATTTTTTTTACATATTTAACATTTAAAATTTTCGTATTTACATTTATAACACTCGAAATCTTAACATCACATTAAAATTATCATTATTATTAACTTTTTTTTAATGAAATGTGCATTTCAATGCATATGTTTATGATATTAATTTGTTATAATGTAAAAATCAAACTTTTGAGCGTTATATATATAGGTATATATACCTATATATATGTATATATACCTATATATATATAGGTATANATATTATTGTAAATTTTAATAGATAAGTGAAAATTTTTAAAAGAATGCAAGTGTGTGGTGATTTTGTAAATAGCATATGGGCCAATTAAATTATTGTGACACTTGCACTCATACCACACAATTCTTATTTTTTTTACATATTTAACATTTAAAATTTTCGTATTTACATTTATAACACTCGAAATTTTAACATTACATGAAAATTATCATTATTATTAACTTTTTTTTTAAATGAAATACATATTTCAATGCATATGTTTATGATATTAATTTGCTATAATGTAAAAATGAAACTTTTGAGTGTTATATATGTAAATACATAATAATTGTGTGATATATATGTAAATTAACCTAGATTTTGTAAGTGCCATTTTTATTAGTTGAAGAAAATTCTAAAGTAAAAAAAATATATATATATATTAGAAATATGACAAGAATAAAAATGTAAGAGATTATTTTTTTGGATTCAAATGAATTCAATCTAAACTTTTCATAAATATGTCGAACATTGATTGAAGATCATAATATTTGGTGATAGCAAATGATAACGGTAATAATAATGACAATTAGTATAACATATAGTGTATTTGAAACTCAATCAATTCAATCANTATATATATAGATATATACCTATATATATATACATACATATACATATATATACACAATGTTATCGAACAACTTCTTAATAAGATCATAAGGTTACTTCTTATTTTCCTTCAATGTACACATGCAGTTGATCTTATTGTGTCACGACTAAGTCTGGGAACTTGGAATACTAAGATGGGAATATACGGTCAAACAAAAAAAAAGATCTAAATATTTTTATTTGCTAAACAAAAATCATCGAAAATATAAAAGAGACATTCTATTCCATAAAAATATACTTTTACTAGTTCATTCAAATTTAAACTTTCACAACTAGAACGAATGTAAAAATTAAAATGGTATACCCGTCTCCCTAAGCTCCTCGATGTTTATACACACTCTTTAGGATTCAACTATTCTAAAGAAGGTTTTTCTAAAAAAAATATTTGCAACTAAAGGTATAAGTTGAACTACTCAGAGGATAAAATGTTTCTACATTACACTAATTCATATTTTAAAAATATTTTGTAAAAATATAGTAAGCAATAAAAAAAGAGATAGAATGAAGAAATTATCTTTTAATAGTTTTACTTATTTCAATTACATTATTTTTCAATGGGAATCATCGTTTAAATCTAAACTAAGAGTATATATTTAGCATTTTTAAAAACCCACCAAAAAAGGTAGGTAATTATTTCTATTTTTTAATTTGATTTTATTTGCACAAGTATATGCATCCATAGTTAGTATCATCCTGAGGTGGCTCTACATATGCATTACATATATCATATTTTATTTCTTTCTTCTATTAAACATTTAAAGAACATGAAACTTGCATTTTTTAAAAGAAACTACTACAAGTAGTAAAAACAGCTTCAATTGATTTATAAATAAAAAAAATATTTACTGGCTTATTCAACACAGTCTGCAGTCATTTCTTTGGTCAACTTATTCTTGAGTGTATTTATAATAATACATTAGATTTAATTAGTTTTTATTATATTTTCTAATTTGAATTAATTAGAAACAAGAAACTTATTCTTGACTCAATTTCGTGTCTACCCATTTTAAACTCAATATTATATATTTTGTTTTAATTATATATATGAATATTCAAATTATAACTTTTAAGTTTCTTTTACAGGTTCTTCAAGTTTAATTTAAATCTTCACTTAATATATTTAACACTTTGAAAATAAATGATTATTGTTGCAGAAAGAATCATACTTGTGAATTCTCGTCCTTTATTGATTAGCGCTTTGAAATCAAAACTTCTGTTCCATAATAATTATTTCTAAATTTAGGAATTTCTAAAATTAAATTTACATTAAATATGAACAAATTTGTGTAGCATTAGGAATGTAAAACTTCAAAATCTTACTGTTATGTTTCAAATTTTTTACCTAAAGTTGCAAAACCCTTCAAAACTCTTACCTTGTCTTGCACATGAAACATACATATGCTTGGTCGAGCCACTCGCGAGTGAGAAAACTCTTCACTTCTGGGTAAGAATTGCAAAACCACACTATTCCATGATGTTATGATGTTTATTAGGTTTGAAGCTAGAGGCACTTGGTCAAGCATCCCTGTGAGCCAAACAAGCCCCCTGTGTGACCGCCTCCTCCAACGATCGTAGCCTCCCTTTTTCCTCCCTTGAGCCACAAAATTGAGAGGAAAGCTCATGATTGAGTCACAAAATTGCACAATGTGACTATGTGAGTGATCTTATGCATGTATACTTGCAGCCTTCTCCTTTATCCTTCTTCAATCTCTCTGACTTCATCTTCTACTCGCTCGAACTTCACCTTCTTAACCTCTCTGGCTTGAGCGTCTCTCCTACTGACTTGTGTGTTTGGTGATTTGGTTAGAATGGGAGGAAACAAGGGGATAATCCTCATATTATGTCTCCCTCAAGCGGTGGGAAGTTTTTTTTATCGACATGTGTAGTGCAAGTGTCTTAAGCAAGTAATTCAAAATTTTAAATTAAATTAATTAAAATTTAAAATTTTATTAATATAACCTCCCCTCTTCTTTTAAAAATTAGTCCTCAAACTTTTAATATACAACAGCATAATTTATACATCAATTGTATAGTTGCAGATAAATATCTTTCTCTCACTTCTAATGGCATCTTGTTCTATGTCATGCTTCCATAATACATAGACATAAGAAATCTCTTCACTACTGAGTTGCTTTATGTCATAATCAGCAATGCTTTCACTTTATTCTTCAAATGTCTTATCAAGTTAAATATTTATAGAGTTCATGACAAGTTTACTAGCCTCATCAACAATATATTTTGATAGTAAAGAGATATGGAACACATTATTTACCTCACACATATGTGTCAAGCTTTCAATCTTCTCTATAATCTCATTCAAATCAACATATTATAGGCTCAACTTATTAGGATTTTCCAATAATTTAACACCTTCCACAAGAATAACCCTCAGAAAAATAAATTTTCATGCCTCAATTTCCATAGGTTGGTATTGAGCCACATAAGGATTTATCTAACTATCTTGAATAACTCTCAATCTATCATGAATCAATTAGATTGTCTCGGTGTTTTCATAACCAACTCAGTACAAATTATCTTTCCTTCACTCGGTTTAGAAGCAATTGTTGTAAGTAAACTCTATCAGAGGTTTTTTTCATTTTTAATCCACCAAAATAAAGTACTCAATGTTTAAGCAAATCTTCTAAAATATAGATAATTTTTTTCAATTGACCATTTATTTAAGGTTGAAATGTTGTTCTCAAAATTAGTTATGTACCCATAGCCACTTGAAATTTTCTCCACAGTTTGTATCTGAATTTATTATCTGGATTTGAAATAATTGACTTTTGAACTTAATGAAATTGCACAATTTCATCTACAAAAATTCTGACCAACTTATCCACAACATTTTTCTATTAGGCAAGAGATGTGCAAATTTGGTGAGACGATCATTAACCACCCATTAAAATATCATGTCCATGCTTTGATCTAGGAAGCTCAATAAGAAAATCCATTGTAAGGTCCTCCATTTCCATTTTGGTATAGAGACTTGTTGCAATAGCCTACTAGGCTTTTGATATTTGGCTTTAACAATTTGACAAGTAGGATATCTTGCTAGAAAGTCTACTACACTACACTTCAATCCAATTCACTTGAATAAGTTTTTGAGTTCTTGATACATTTTATTAGTTTTGAGATGTATTGTGCACCTTAAATAGTGTGTTTCATGCAATACTGTTTTGTTTAAAATTCATTAGCATCAAGGATATAAATTATATTATTGTTTGTCAACAATTTTTCTTTACAATTTCACAATCTTCCACCTGACATGCATTTATTTGGTCTAATATTTTATAGAATTCAACATTCACTGATAAACCATCTCCTATTTTGTCCTTTAAACTTGACTCCATTAGCATTTGATTCAACAATGCGAGACTTTCTTCATTTGGTGTCACTACTAATAATTGAAAATGCTCTATATCATTTATTAGCTCTTCTTATTATGAAATTACTCAATTTTCTCTGCTACTTATCATTAATTCGCCTTTTCTCTGCTACTCAATTTTCTCTGCTAACTACTTAAATATTCAAAATAGCCTTAAAAATGAAGTTTTTACTTTATTTACAATTTTATTTTTAAAAAATTCCTCTGATCACAGGGAACTCCCAAAACCAATTTTTATGATTTTTTAGTTATATTTTAATTATTAAAAATCATTTTAATGTCAAAATGACATTAATCAATTTGAGTTATCAAATGAGCTCCAAATATTTTGAAAATTTTATGGGGAGTTCTATGAACTTTAAATCACAGTGTAGAGTCAAAATCAAGTTATTTAGATGTTTATTTTTCCCAAATTAATTTTCTTTGTGTTTTAGGGTATTGTACAAATTAGGTGTGTTCTTAATGACTTAACTCATGAAAAATTTTCCAAAGGGTTCTCTGGTCACAATAAACCTTCCGAAATTTTCTTGGATTTTTCTAAGCAATATGAAAATTATTGCGATTAATTTATGCAAATAATAGACACAAACTTGAAAAATATAGATCTCTGTCTAGATGTCTTCTCTGCCTTTGGAAAAATCAGAGAATATCTCCCATGACAGAGGCAACAACATGCTAAAATATCAAGCTATGGTGAAATGTCTACATGCATGGAGAGTTAAAATACTCAAATCAATATTTAATTAATTAAAAATAAAATATTCATCAAATAAACTTCAAATCATTTCCACATTGTTCTCCTCTGTTCACTGAGCACTAGTATATTTTTATTTTATTTTTGTGATTTTTCTACACCAAGATAAAGATTTTTGAAGTTAAGGATCATTTTCTAAATTATTTAAATCTCAATTTTTCTACTTAAACACGCGGCACCGCCTCATCCTCGACATCTCTAAAGCTCCACGCGATGTCTTCGGGTTTGGCGTTGCCATCTAAGTCAGTCCGTGCTTTATGGACCACGCTCCCATCTAGCGCAATCAGAACCCTCCATTTGATAAATGTGCGATCCAACGGTTGTGGGTCATCGTCCCCAAATAAGCTAACTCGAGAACCGTTCACACTAAAACCTTAAGATCTCCCTCTAAATTCAACTAAATCTCCTCGGGTTTGATCCTATGGACTCGTCTAGTGAGACGAACACATCCATATGGTAAACATGCCATTAAATCAACTCTAATTAAATGGAGAATGAAAATAGGCTCGGGAAGAGGGGGAGTTCAATACCTTTGCTCTGATAAGGGAAGCTTCAATCAGAGGTGCTCTTCACATTTGTGGAGGTCTAAGGAGGCTAGGGATTGAGCCTCTGGTCGTGGTGAAAGGTCTAGACCCAAATTGAATAAAGGCCGAATTTGGGTGTTGATTAAAGTCTAGTGTAGAGGCTCTCTGTGAGGGAGGTTTGATGGGGCTTTATCTTCTTTCACTGTGGTGAAGGTGTGGGTGAGTTTAACTTAATTTTTGTGCACATAGAGGTGTGGAGAGTTATGTCTTGTCTCCAACAAGGATTTGAGCTCAACAATTGAACTCCAACAACGGGAATTAGGGTAGGAAGTGGATGGGTTGCACTGAGGAGGTCTCAAAGATGTTATGGGAGCAAATTAGAGGGGTTGAGAAAATTTCAGCACCTCTCTCTTGGCTGTGAAGGGGCCATTTTATAGCCATGGTCGGAGAGGGGAGCTTAGGGCCTAGTCATGGGTGCAAATGTTTACCTAGGTGGTGGGCTAAAAAGCTCTAAGGTTTGATTTTGGTGAGCTGGCCCTTAGAGTTAAGATTGAGTTTGATTCAAGGGTGGTGGCTCTCAGTTTAGCCATTTTTTTGCCATCAAGATGGCTGGCCAGCCAGGGAGTCGTCACCTCTTGGCTCAAGAAGGTCATGGGGTGGCTAATGATGGTTAACACCCTATGACAATCAATGATAGAGAAGATTTTGTGGTTAAGGCCTTAAAAAGGGAATGAATCCCTTAATTTGGGGATCCATTGGTCCATAGCATGGTTTGGTGGATTTAGGGTGGTTTAACCTAGTCCTTAAGAGGAGCTTAATGGCTGTGGAGTCATAAATTTGGTGGCTTTAAGGTGGCTAGGCCAATTTTGGTGCATGGGTTCATGTGGGTTAAAATGGCTAGATATTGGGTTTAGGTTAGGCTAGCCATGTCAATTATCCCAAATGATTGATAAAAATTGTTTAGATGATTGCAATGAAGATTTTTTATGAAGGATTGAAATGATTTTGAGTTCAATTGAGGGTTCAATTTAAAGAATTTTGGAATTTTGGTCACTTTGGGCATGTTGGGCTAGACTTGGGTCTAGATTGGGCTAGACTTGGGCTAAGTCCAAATTCATTGTTGAAATGGTCAATAGGAATGTCATGAAGAGTTTTCAACATAAATTGGGTGTCAATTTTAGGGCTAAGATAATCAATTTGGTGGAATTTTGAGGTATGGCCAATTTGGGGCAAAATTGGGGTTTTTGGACTTAGGACAAAATTACATGAAATTGAGGCTTCACCAAGGCCAATTGATGGTCAATTTTGATGTGTAGGATTTTTATGAAGAGTTTTCAACACAAATTATAGCAAATTGAGTAGGCTATGGGGTTCAATTTGGTGAGATTAAGTCATGTAGCTAAAATTGGGGGTTTGACCTAGATCAAAATTGGGCTCAAAGAATGGGCCAATTGAGCTTGGATTTAGTTTAAATTGACCATATGGAAGGTGAATTTAAGTTTAAAATTGAAATTGGGGGAAATTGGGACCCAATTGATGGACATTTGAGGTAGATTTGGGGAAATAGGGCCTTTAAAGGCAATTTGGGGTTTTGGACAAAACGATTAAATTTATAAAATTGGGTCCAATTGAGGGGTATAAATGGGCTTTGGAAACATTTGGAGTGATTTTGGAGGTTTTGAGAAAGTTTGGGGTGCCAAGAATATTTTTGTAATTTTGGCTATTTTGGGGGTATTTTGGTAAATTTGGCATTTTTGGGTAGTTTTGGGTAATTTGGGTATTTTGAAAAAAGTTTGAAAAGATTGTTGAACAAATTTGGGTATTTTGGGTGGATTTGGGAATTTTGGC
The DNA here is from genome assembly GCA_002079205.1 of Phalaenopsis hybrid cultivar. Lineage (NCBI taxonomy): Eukaryota > Viridiplantae > Streptophyta > Magnoliopsida > Asparagales > Orchidaceae > Phalaenopsis > Phalaenopsis hybrid cultivar. Next base: position 68,162 of record JXCR01046792.1, on the reverse strand, counting down.
CAAATTTAGGGCTCCAAGCATGTCTAGGTAATTTGGGGGATTTTGGGGCAAAAGACCAAGTTGGATATTTTTGGTAGAATTGGGGTGCTAACCACCCTATATGAGCCATGGACCAATGGAATCCTCATTTCGGTCCTCTATGTACTGGTCTTAGTTAAACCATAGCCTAGGGATAAGGGTTTAGGGGATCATCTACATGAGTCTCCCAAAAGATAAATGGATCAAAGTCAACAAATACTAAGTTTAGGGTTGTGAGGGATTGTGAGTGAGTGTGAGTGCAGTGAGTGAAAGTGAGTGCCTTAGTCCCAGCACCCAGGGTCAACCCTAAGGTCAAACAGTCCTATAGGACTCATCTTGAGCTTCCACATATTGACTGCACCTACTAAGTGCTAGAGGTTAGGACCAATATGTAGAGCTTCAAATTGAGCAAAAATGAGTGTAGAATTTTTAATGTTGAGGGTTCTCTTTCTAGTTTTCTAGGAATAGTCAACAGAAAAGTCCTATGGCTAGACCTCAGGCTACTAAAGAGGAAAACTAAACCTCAACCAAAAGTGAGGTCAACAAATGGACCCCCAATAGGTGTGGTGTGCTGGGCAAGCACACCGGGTGTACTGGTGTTGACCGACGAGATTAGCAAAACCAACACAGACTTCTGAGTCAACAGACCTAGAAGGAGGTATAGAATTGTTTGTGCTATTTATTTTTGCTGGAGTATTAGCAAGTAAATATTCGATCGAAGTTAAGAAGTAAAAACTCTTACTTGGGACTAGAGAGTGGGTTTGAGTTATCAAGTTTCATCTATTTATAGATGATGGGAATCAATATGTAAGTGCTGACCCCGGGGTGGGAATTGAAATTTAGGTATCGATTCCAAAAAAAGAGTCGGAATTTAGGTACTGACCTCGAAATAAGGGAACCAGAATTTAAGAATTGATCCCAAAATGAGAATTGAAAATTAGGTATCAATCTCAAGAGAGAGTCGGAAGTTAGGGACCGATCTCAAAAGGAGGGAATCAAAAGTTAAGGACTGATTCCAAAATGAGAATTGAAAGTTAAGGATTAATCTCAAGAGAGTCGAAAGTTAGTGACCAACCTCAAAAAGAGGGAATCAGAAGTTAAGGATGATTCTAAAATGAGAATTGAAAGTTAAGGATCAATCTCAAGAGAGAGAGTCAGAAGTTAATGACCGACCTCGAAAGGAGGGAATCAAAAGTAAGGAACTAATTCCAAAATGAGAATTGAAAGTTAAAGATCAATCTCAAGAGAGAGTCAGATTTAGGGACCGACCTCAAAAGGAGGGAAGCAGAAGTTAATGACTGATTCCAAAAATGTGAATTGAAAGTTAAGGATCAATCTCAAAAGAGAGAGTCAGAAGTTAGAGACCGACCTCGAAAGGAGGGAATCAAAAGTTAAGGATTGATTCTAAAATGAGAATTGAAAGTTAAGGATCAATCTTAAGAGAGAGAGTCAGAAGTTAGGGACCGACCTCGAAAGGAGGGAATCAGAAGTTAAGGACTGATTCCAAAAATGAGAATTGAATTTTATAAAGAGTTTGTGGTGATGAACCCATAAATATGTGTCCTGTGAAAAAGGCTGACATTGTTGAGGAAAATATGCAAAATTTTGTGAGGTTTTATGTAGAATGTGAAATTGCACAAGGATGTGAAGAGTTAATGTAGACAAGGATAGTCGTGTTGCGCAAGCAAAGAGTAAGAGACCTCAAAATCGAGAGAATCGACTCAACAGATTTGTTTTCTTTTCTTGTTATTTTTATCATGTTTAATTTTCAAAATATGTTTTCCAAAATTTAATTTTTGTGGGTTAATTAATTTTCAAAGGTGTTTTGTTTGAATTTTATTATTAAGTTTTTATTATTTTGTTCTTTGTTCATTGTAATCTCGAACCAACGTATGGTTCGTGGCTTTCATCCATTGCACCAAAAAGGGAAATTGATTAAACAGATAGAATTTTGAAAGAGATTTCATTAATCTGCTTCAATAAATGTTACAGATTGAGTGTAGGCCAAAGCCTAAAAAATTACAATTATGCTGACTGCATCAAAGTACATCCAAAAATTTCCCATGCCAGGTACAAATCATAGGCTGAGCTTTTTTCTAAATTTTCTTTGAGTTGTTAGAATTAATTTTGTGAAAATCCATTTTTACTTTAAAAAATTATTTTAAGCTTCAAAATTCAATATCTTCACTTAGAAAATTAGGAAAAATATTCCAATTATTCCTGAGTGCTTAAGACAAAATTTAGAACATTTACATGAATTTTGTTATTTTTGTGATTTTTATCATTTTTTAATTATTTAAATATTGAAAATGGGCTTGAAAATAGAATTTTAATTTTAATTTCAAAGTTATTTTTAAAAATTTCCTAATCACAGAGAACTCCCAAAACCAATTAATTATTTAAATATTAAAAATGGGCTTGAAAATAGAATTTTTATTTTAATCTCAAAGTTATTTTTAAAAATTTCCTAATCACAGAGAACTCCCAAAACCAATTTTTATAATTTTTATATAATTTTTTTAATTATTAAAAATCATTTTAGTGTTAAAACTGACATTTAACTTGAAAAATCAATTTGAGTAATCAATTGAGCTCCAAATGTTTTAAAATTTTTATGAGGAGTTCTTTGAACTTTAAATCATATTGGAGATTAAAAATTAAGTTATTTAAATGTTTGTGTTTCCCAAAATTAATTTTCTTTGTATTTTAGGGTTGGTGGAAATTAAGTGCATTCTTAATGACTTAACTCATGAAATATTTTCCAAAGGGTTCTCTAGTCATAACAAATCTTCTAAAATTTTCTTGGAATTTTTTAAATAACATGCTAATTATTATGATTAATTTATGTAAACAATAGACACAAACTTGAAAAATATGGATCTCTGTCTAGAGGTATCCTCTGACTTGTAAAAATCAGGGAATGTTCCCCATGACAGAGGCTATAAAATGCCAAAATTTCAAGCCATGGTGAAATGTCTACATGCATGAAGAATTAAAAGACTCAAAATCATATTTAATTAATTGAAAATAAAATATGCATCAAACAAACTTCAAATTATTTTCACATTATTTTCCTCTTTTCACTGAGCAAGAGAGTATTTTTATTTTATTTTTGTGATTTTTCTACACTAAGATATGAATTTTTGAAGTTAGGGTTATTTATTTAAATCACAAAATACCCTATTTATCTATTTAAACGTGCGACGATGACAAGATCCTAGGCGACTCCCAAACTTCATGCGGCACACTCCCATTCGATGCCTCCATCCACCTCAACGTTGACTCGGCCCGCGGTTCATGTATGATGTCGTTGTTTGGCTAGATCTTGTTCGTTGATCAGATAAACGAATGATCGGATGGCTCCCCATCATTGTCCCCAATGCCTTAGCCTGAGAACCATCCATTTTCAAAGTTTAATATCTCACTCATTTCTCAACAAAATTAAGTGCGGTTTGTTTCTAAATGCTCGTCTAAGTGTGACGAAAACATCCTTATGGTAATCATGCAATTAAAATAAGCCTAATCAAATGGAGAATCAAAATAGGCTCATGAAGAGGGGGAGTTCAATACCTTTACTCTGAGAAGGGAAGCTTCAATAAGAGGTGTTGGGCACGTTTGTGGAGGTCCAAGGAGGCTAGGGATTAAGCCTCTTGCTGTGGTGAAAGACCTAGGTATGAATTCAACCAATCTCGATTTCAGGTGTTGGTCTAGAGTTATGCTAGGGACTCTATGAAAGGGGAATTTGATGGGGCTTTGTCTTCTTTAACTATGGTGAAGGTGTGGGTGAGTTTAATTTGATTTTAGTGAAGTGTAGAGGTATGGAGAGCTTTATCCTGTCTCTGGCAAGGATTTGAGCTCAAAAATTGAGCTCCGACAAGGGGATTTTGGGAAATGTAGTGGTTGGGTTGCACTGTGGAGGTCTCAAAGAGGCTCTAGGAGTAATGTCAGAGGGTATCCTTAAGAAATTTTTAGCACTACTTCCATGACCATGGATTTGAGGTTTTTATAAAATGGGTTTTAGGGTGGCTGTCATGGCCAATTGAGGGGTGAAAATGCTTGCTTAGGTGGAGGGCAGAGAGGCTCTAAGATTTAATTTGGATGAGGTGGCCTCTAGGTTTGAATTGGGTTTGATTCCATGGGTGTGGCTCTCGGTTTGGACATTTTCTGGCCATTAGGCCGGTTGGTCAGACCAAGGGAGGTGGCTAGGTCAGGTGAGCCAGCGGAATATGTCACAACAATTAAATGGGTTGGTGTTTAGTTTTGGCAAATATATCCTTGGCTTACGCAAATATGGAATCAAATCCGTTAATTTGGTGATCCCTTGGTCCATGGCTCCTTTGGGTGGTTTCATGGGGTTTGTCTTGGTAAATATGGTCCAAAATTTGGTTGTGGTGGCCTTACGTTGACCAATTTGACATATCTAGGTCAATTTTGGTGCATGGGTTCAAGTGCTTGGGTTTGGGCTTGGCTATCCATGTTAATTGGCCCAATTTATTGATCCATTTGATATAAATGATTGTAATGACCATTTTTGGTGAAGGATTGAAAGAATTTTGAGTTCACTTGGAGGGTCAATTTGAAGGATTTTGGAATTTTGGTGAATTTGGGCATGTTGAGCTAGACTTGGGTCTATCTTGGGCTAGGCTTGGGCTAAGTCCAAATTGATTGTTGATAATTGTCAATAGTAATTTCATGAAGAGTTTTCAACATGAATTGGGTGCCAATTTTGGGGTTAAGACAATCAATTTAGTGATATTTTGAGGCATAGCTAATTTGGGGCTTTTAACTTAGGTTGAAATTAAATGAAATTGAGGCTTCACCAAGGCTAATTGAAAGTTAAGTTTGATGTTTAGGAATGTTATGAAGTTTTGTCAACATAAATTGTGGCAAATTTAGTGGGCTATGGGTTTAATTGTGTGCAATTAGGTCATGTGGCCAAAATTGGGGCTTTGACCTAAATCAAAATTGGACTCAAAGCATGGGCCAATTAAGATTGGGTTTGGTTTATATTGCTCATATGAAAGGTTAATTTAAGTTTGGTATTGAAATTGGGGGAAATTGAGACCAATTTGATGGACATTTGAGGTGGATTTAGGGAGATTGGGCCTTTTAAGGGCAATTTGGGGGTTTTGGACAAAGATGGTCATATTGGCCAAATTGGGTCAAGTGGTAGTTGAGAAAAAATGAAATTAGGAATATTTGAGAGGTTTTGGGAATTTTTGAGATTTTTTGGGAATTTTTTGAAATTTTAGGCTAAGGAGGGGTATTTTGGTAATTTGGCAATTTTTTTTTGTGATTTTGGGTAATTTGGGTATTTTCAAAAGGTTTGAAATGAATTTTGAAAAAATTTAGTTATTTTGTATAAATTTGAGAATTTTGGCCAAACTTAGAGTGTTAAGGGTATTTAGGTAATTTGGGGGAGTTTAGGGGCAAAAGGCCAAGTCGGGTATTTTTGGTATAATTGGGGTGCCAACCACCATAAATAACCCATGAATCAATGGAATCCCCATTTGGGTTCTCTATGTACTGGCCTTAGCTAAACCCTTGCCTGGGGCAGTGGGTTTAGGGGACCATCTACATGAGTCTCTCAAAGGATTAAGGGATCAGAGTGAAGAAAATTTTGGGCATAGAGTACTGAATGATTGTGAGTGAGGTGATTGTAGTGAGTGCCTTAGCTCTAGATGAACACCCAGGTTCAACCCTAAGGTCAAATAGTTCTATGGGAACTCTCCTTGAGCTCCCTCATAATGACCCCACCTACTAAGTGCTAGAGGTTAGGACCAATATGTAGAGCTTCAAGTTGAGTAAAGAGGAGTTTAGAATTTCTAATGGTGAGGGTTCCTTTTCTAGTTTTCTAGAAATAGTCAACAGGAAAGCCCTATGGCTAGACCCTGGGCTACTAAAGAGGAAGAACTAGAACTCAAGCAAAAGTGAGGTCAACAAATGGACTCCCAATAAGTGTGGTGTGCTAGGCAAGCACACCGTGTGTATTGGCATTGACCGAAGAGATCAACAAAACCAATACAGAATCCTAAGTCAATAGACCTGGAAGGAGGTGTATAATTGTGTTTGTTATTTGTTTCCACTGTGGAACTAGCAAATGAATATTTGATCGAAGTCAAGAGGTAGGAACTCTCGCTAGGGATTGGAGAGTTGCTTTTGAGTTATCAGATTTCAAGTGCCATAAGGCATGGGAATTAGTATGTAAGTGCTGACCCCGAAGTGGGAATTGAAGTTTAGATATTAATTTCAAAAGAGGGTTGGAAGTTAGGGACCGACCTCAAAAGAAGAGAGGAATCAGAAATTAAGGATTGATTCTACAATGAGAATTGAATGTTAATGATCAATTTCAGGAAGAGAGTCATAAGTTAAGGACCGACCTCGAAAAGAGCAAATCAGAAGTTAAAGTCTGATTCTAAAATGAGAATTGAAAGTTGATGATCAATCTCAAAAGAGACTTTCGGAAGGTGAGGACCGACCCCGAAAAGGAGTGAATTAGAAGTTGGGGACTGATTCAAAAATGAGAATTGAAAGTTAATAATCAATCTCAAAAAAGAGTGTCGGAAGGTGAGAACCGACCTAAAAAAGGAGTGAATCAAAAGTTGGGGACTGATTCAAAAATAAGAATTGAAAGTTAATGATCAATCTCAAAAGAGAGTGTTGGAAGGTGAGCACAGATCTTGAAAAGGAGTTAATTAGAAGTTAAGGACTGATTCAAAAATGAGGATTGAAAGTTAATGATCAATCTTAAAAGAGAGTGTCAGAAGGTAAGGAACAACCTCGAAAGGAGTGAATCAGAAGTTAAGGACTGATTCAAAAATGAGAATTGAAAGTTAATGATCAATCTCAATAAGAGAGTCGGAAAATGAGAATTGAAAGTTAATGATCAATCTCAGGAAGAGAGTCGAAAGGTAAGGACCAACCTCAAAGGAGTGAATCAGAAATTAAGGACTGATTCGAAAATGAGAATTGAAAGTTAATGATCAATCTCAAAAGAGAGCGTCGGAAGGTGAGAACCAACCTCAAAATAATGAATTAGAAGTTAAGGACTGATTCAAAAATGAGAACTGAAAGTTAGTGGTCAATCTCAAAAGAGAGTGTTGGAAGGTAAGGACCAACCTTAAAGGAATGAACCAGAAGTTAAGGACTAATTTGAAAATGAGAATTGAAAGTTAATGATCAATATCTAAAGAGAGTGTCGAAAGGTAATGACCGACTTCAAAAAAGTGAATCGGAAGTTAAGGACTGATTCGAAAGTGAGAATTGAAAGTTAATGATCAATCTAAAAAGAGAGTGTTGAAAGGTAAGTACTGACCTCAAAGGAATGAATTAGAAGTTAAGGACTGATTTGAAAATGAGAATTGAAATTTAATGATCAATCTCAAAAGAGAGTGTCAGAAGGTAAGGACCGACCTCGAAAAGGAGTGAATCAGAAGTTAAGGATTGATTCAAAAATGAGAATTGAAAGTTAATGATAAATCTCAGGAAGAGAGTTGGAAGGTAAGGACCGACCTTAAAGGAGTGAATTAGAAGTTAAGGACTGATTCAAAAATGAGAATTGAAAGTTAATGATCAATCTCAAAAGAGAGTGTTGGAAGGTGAGGACCAACCTCAAAAAAGAGTGAATCAGAAGTTGGGGATTGATTCAAAAATGAGAATTGAAAGTTAATGATCAATCTCAAAAGAGAGTATAGGAAGGTGAGGACCAACCTCGAAAAGGAGTGAATCAGAAGTTAGAGACTGATTCAAAAATGAGGATTGAAAGTTAATGATCAATCTCAAAAGAGAGTCTTGGAAGGTGAGGACCGACCTCAAAGGAGTGAATGAGAAGTAAAAGGACTGATTCAAAAATGAGAAATGAAAGTTAATGATCAATCTCAGGAAGAGAGTCGAAAGTTAAGGACCGACCTCAAAGGAATGAATCAGAAGTTAATGATTGATTCGAAAATGAGAATTGAATGTTAATGATAAATCTCAGAAAGAGAGTCGGAAGTTAAGGATCAACCTCAAAGGAATGAATCAGATGTTAAGGACTTTTCATTCAAAAATGTTGAAAGTTAATGATCAATCTCAAAAGAGATTGTCAGAAGGTGAGGACCGACCTTGAAAAGGAGTGAATCAGAAGTTGGGGACTGATTCAAAAATGAGAATTGAAATTTAATGACCAATCTTAAAAGAGAGTGTCGGAAGGTGAGGACTGACCTCTAAAAGGAGTGAATCAGAAGTTAAGGACTGATTCAAAAATGAGGATTGAAAGTTAATGATCAATCTCAAAAGAGAGTGTCGAAAGGTGAAGACCGACCTCAAAGGAGTGAATCATAATTTAAGGACTGATTTAAAAATGAGAATTGAAATTTAATGATCAATATCAAAAGAGAGTGTCAGAAGGTGAGGACCGACCTCAAAGGAGTGAATCAGAAGTTAAGGACTGATTAAAAAAGGAGAATTGAAAGTTAATGATCAATCTCAGGAAGAGAGTCAAAAGTTAAGAACCGAAGTAAAAGGAATGAATCAGAAGTTAAGGACTGATTCGAAAATGAGAATTGAAAGTTAATGATCAATCTCAAAAGAGAGTGTCGGAAGGTAAGGACCGACCTAAAAAAGAAGTGAATCAAAAGTTAGAGACTGATTCAAAAATGAGAATTGGTGATGTTGAATCCAAAGATATGTGTTGCGTGAAAAGGTTGACATTATTGAAGAAGATTTGTGAAACTTTTGAGAGGTTTTGTGCATAACGTGAAACTCCACGGGGATGTTAAGAGAATTAGTGTATCCAAAGATAGTTGTGCTACGCGAGCAAAGAGTAAGAGACCTCAAAATCGAGAGAATCAACTCAACATATTTATTTTCTTTTCTTGTTGTTTTTATCATGTTTAATTTTCAAAATATGTTTTCAAAAATTTAATTTTAGTTGGTTGATTTTTCAAAAGAGGGTTATTTTATTGTTTGCTTGTTGGTTATTTTATTTTATTTATTTTTATTTTTTTATTGTCAACTTTTGTTGTTTCATTCTTTTTTATTGTAATTTTGAACCAACGTATGATTCGTGGATTTTATTTGTAAAGTTGTAGCAGCAACCACACTAGATAGTAATTCTCCCTTTTCCTTGCATCCATTTCCTCAGCTCAGAATAAGTCCTTTCCATGAGCAGACCTGCTTGACCTCCGTCCCTTAGGTCAAAAATGCAGTTAAGAATATTTTGTTCATCACTCTCTGAGTAGAGCCTGATGTGTAATTCCAATCCTTTTGGTATGTTGATAAACCTTCCTTGTACCTCTTTGTTTGCATGTTCTATAATATTCTGCCGTTCTTATGATTGGCGGCTGTTGAGGAAGTTCCCTAGTTCCAATGGTGGCAGGAACCCAAGCTGGTGCTGACTCTATCTCTAACGGAATGTATGATTCTGAGTCTGACGGGACATACGACCCTGTACCCCTCGGAACATATGGCTCTGCATCCATTGGGACATATGACTCTGCCTCTATCAGGTAATCAGCAGTTTGAGATCCATCATCTGTAGAGGCGTACTCCTCTAAGGTACTGTAGTGTTGTAGGTGCAAGACATTGCAGTTCGGGCATTCCATGAATGCCCCTGTAGCCGACGATCGTGCAGGTATTTCAGCGTTGCAAGTAGGGCAATCCGTGCACAGAACATCTAAAGCTAATGATACTTCTGGCTCTGCAATAAACCTGGATTCATAATCTGTGGCAGGCAAGCTTGAAGAAGTTTCTCCCATGCCTGAATCATAACTGTTTCCTTCAGGAATAGGTGTGAGTAATTTTTCTGCCTCTTTTTGGTGTCCTTTCCCCCTCTCGTAAGAAAGTCCTCTGCTTTCGGCGGCTAGCATTTCTGCGTTGTGTTCTTTATGTCAGAGCATATGACAATCTTTCATTATCAGTAGCAACCAGGCCTCCAGTTGGCGTAGCTATCATATATGGTAGACAACTGGGCCCCTCCATTGGGTCTTATTGTATCACCACATTCTTTCCTTTTAGTGACGCACTGTCTTTGGTGGTCAACCTTAGCAGTGAGAGCAGCCCTTCCTTTTCCCATCGACTGACGACATTCATTAAAGTCCCCTCGTAATCCATGCTGACTTGGTTAAATTCCATGTCAAAATCTATAGTGCCGCCCTGCGGCGCCATTTCTTCATTTAGTGCGAGATTCCAACCATCTTTAAAGGCGAAAATTAGCCTCTGGCCTGACATTTATCTGCAGACGACAGGAAAAATGCCAGTGGGCTGAAACTTAGCATGAAAAAGAACAAAATAAAGTATTTATTAAAGGAAATTTTAGTTTATTTTGGTGAAGAGATCGTTTATTTATGTGTGAATTTTGTTTAATTTAGTAGAATATTATGTTCAAAGGTAGTAAGGGGAGAATTTGAAGTGTAATTCTTTTCAAAAATTTTCATTATATTGAGGTTAATTTTGTTACAAAAATTTTGGACATGGTCACATACTTTTGGCCACATAAATAACCCCAAAACAGTCGAGATTTCAAATTTGCAAATCAAGTGGTGACAAGCAACGTCAGGTTGTGTAGTATGTCTTTAGGTATTGTCCGTTGATTGATAACATGAGTCTTTCACCCTGGAAGTCTACTAACTGGTAGGCTCCTCTTGCGCAGACCTTTTCAACGACAAATGGTCCCTCCCAAGTCGACTCAAATTTTTCACCTATCTTGCGGCGTGCAAGAATGTCTTTTGAGCATGAGGACGAGGTCACCAAGTTTGAATGTCCTTGGGCGGACCAATTTGTCATGAGCTTGTACCATCTTTGCCTGGTAAAGTTCCAAATGTTGTTGTGCTTCAAGTCATTTTCCTTCAAGACTCTTTAGTTCTTCATGTTTGAGCTTCGTAGTTTCTTCTGTTGTGAGTTGGTTGACGACTTCAACTCTAAGAGATGTCATCTGAATTTCTAATGGTAGCACGGCCTCAGACCTGTACACGAGCATGTAGGGTGTACACTGAGTGGGAATCTTGAATGCGTTCGATAGGCCCACAAAGCTTCTAGCAATTTATTGTGCCAATCCCTTTTATTTTCATCCAATATTTTCTTCAAAATCTGTACTAGTGTCTTGTTGAAGGCTTCAACCAATTCATTTGCTCTAGGATAGTAAATTGTAGAGCATCTCTAATCTATCTCGTGTCGTTGACGAAATTGTTGATTTTGGTGCTTTTGAAAGCTATCCCAATGTCGAAAATTATTCTTCGCGGTACTCCAAAATGATAGACAATTTGACTTTTGAAGAATTGAAGAATGTACTATGCCGTAACCTCTCGTAACGGCTCTGCCTCTACAAATTTTGAGAAATAATCTGTAGCGGCAAGTATAAACATGTGTCCTTTGGAAGATGAAGGGTCTATCAGACCTATTATGTCCGTGCCCTAACACTCGAATGACCACGAGACAATAGTTGGGTGTAGCACATTTGGAGGCTGGTGCAAGACCATCCCATATACTTGGCATTGGTGACATCTTCTGGCTGTATCCATGCACTCGAACATCTTTGCTGGCCAATAATATCCAAGCATTTTGATTTTCATTTTCATCTTCGGTCCCGACTGGTGAGTGCCACACAATCCGACATGTATTTCTTTGATAATATTTTATGCTTCTGTTTTGCTTAAACATCATAGCCACATCTGGTCGATTGATCTCCTGTAGAGGGCATCACCTACTAGAGCTTATGACATAGCCCTTTTTGTAATGTGATGTGCTTCAGACTTGTCTTATGATAAATTTCCAGTATGCAAATATTCTATTAATGGCTTGCGCCAATCTTCATTGATGACTGCAACAACAATCATCATTTCCTTTTCTTTCTCAAGCTTGTGAAGAGCTTCGAGGTCAATTCAAGACAAAGCTTGTCTTCCTTGTACTGTGATTTCAATGGAATCCTCTGGGGGACATGCCAACTCCTTAGCGAGTTTTGCTAGAGCATCGACATGGGCATTATTTCCCGAGGAATCCGGTAGAAAGTCACATTGGGGATTGTTCCAGTAGATTCATCGTGTACTGATAGTATTCTGCTAATCTTAGTTTCAGAATCTAGTATTTTCCAGCAACTTGTTGAATGACGAGTTATGAGTTGCCAAAGATGATAATGTTTGTTATATCCATTGAGATTGCCAATTCTAATCCAGTGATTAGGATTCATACTCAGCTTCATTGTTGGTGCATGGCTCTGTTAGGTGATATGAGAACCTCAACATACCCTTATCTGGCGTGATAAAGATCAAACTAATCCCTGCTTTGCCTGGTATAACTGTGTCTGATCCTTTGTCTTTCTTAGTTGATGCAGCACTGTCAAAATACATTTCCCAGCATTGCATGCTGGAGAATTCCATTTGTAGTACTTGCTCGTCTAGTAACTCATCGTTGAGACCCAGTTGGTAGTGGGTTTGCAGCAAGAAAGTCAGCTAGAACCTGTCCCTTGATAGCACGGAGGGGATAAAAGTTATATCAAATTGCAATAAGATCATTGACCATTTTGCTAGACGACCGGAGAGTGTTGGTTGGGTCATCAAATATTGTAATGGATTAACTTTTGAAATTACGGTAATCTTATGAAAAAACATGTAATGTTTAAGCTTTTGGGCGGCAAAAATTAACGTCAGATAATGCTTCTCAATAGCTGGATACCTTACTTTCGTCGGTATCAGACAATGACTCAAGTAGTAGAGTGTGTTTTTTTTACCCTCATCATTGACTTGGGCTAAGAGGGCTCTAAGAGAGTCGTCTAAGGCTGTGGTATAAGGTATCAAAGATTTCCCTGGGATAGGGGCTGCTAAAATAGGAGGTTTCATTAAATATTATTTAACATCCTCAAATGCCAGCTGACATTTTTCTTTCCAAATGAATTTGGTGTTCTTTTTAATTAATGCCGAGAAGGGCTGACACCTACCTGAGAGATTAGAAATAAAGCATCTCAGATATGCCAGCTTCCCCTGGAAGGAACGTAGTTGTTTTAAAGTTTTAGGAGGAGGCATTTTCAAGATAGCTCTTATCTGGGTCGATCTCGATTCCTCGTTGATGGACAACGAATCCTAGAAACTTCCCGGAGGTAACGTCAAAGGCACACTTTAAGGGATTCATTTTAAGGTCGTATCGTCATAACCGTTCAAACACAATCCTCAAATTATACAAATGGTCTATCTTTCTTTTACTTTTGATGACCAAATCATCCATATAGCATTCCACTTGATTGTGAATGAGACCATCAAAAATCTTTATCATGCACGTTGGTATGTTGCTCCAGCGTTCTTTAACCAAAATGGCATCACTGTGTAGCAGAAAGTTCCGATCGGCGTTCTGAAGGATGTAAGTACCGTATCATCGGGAGCCATCTTGATTTGGTTGTATCTCGACAATCCGTCCATGAAAGAGAAGATCTCATGTGTTGAAGCGATATCCACCATCATTTCCGATATTGGTAGTGCAAAATCGTCTTTTGGACATGCCTTGTTCAAATCTCTGAAATCGACGCAAACACGGATTTGTCCATTTTTTTTCTTGACAAGTACAACGTTAGCCAACCAGGTGGGGTATTTCTCTTCTTTTACAAAGTTGGCTTCTATTAATTTCTTCACCTCGGCAATTATTTGTTGCTCTATTTTGAGCTGCATTCTTCTGGGAGCTTGTTTCACTGGGGTTATATTTCTGTCCACCCCGAGTTTATGAACTGCAACCTCTGATGACAGTCTTGGCATTTCATCATAGCTCCATGCGAAATAATCTTTGAATTCTGTTAGCAATTTTATCAGTTACAAAGATTCTTCATCGTTGAGTAGAGAGCTTATAAATGTAGGTCAGGGTTGCTCTTCAGTCTCGAGGTTGATTTCTTTCTACTCATCAACACTTGAATTGATTTCTTCTTCAAATTCTGGCAGAGCATCTTCTATTAGCTGGTCAGTAGAGTCATCCTCTATATCGAGGCAATCCCCTTCCGATTCACTAGTAAAAATCATACAAAATTTTGAATCATCGACTGCTCTGTACCAAATCAGAGACCCTCTTTCGAGTTTGAAGTTTGACTTTTAACATTCTATAATTTTTCAAAAAGTTGTAATTTATCTTTTGGCATTTGTTTTGGTAAATGTCTCTGTTGAATTAAATTTTGTACACAAGGTGAAAAGTAACCAAAAGGCAATTCCATTAACTAATTAGGTTCATCATCCAAGTTTACATGATTTTCAAGATTGGTAGAAATAGAAGCACGGTAAAATTTGATCGACTTTGAACCAACACTACGAACTTCCTTGACCTCTAAACTCTTGATCTTTTGAGGGAGGATAGGAGCAAGGGTCATAGTATTCACATAGTGATTTATTTGATCATACATTGTCTCATATTCGGTTTTCTCGGCATCTTCTAAGGATATCTCATACTGAGGTTTCGTCTGTATTGTCATCTCCCAAACTGTCCTCATCACCAATATTGATGTTTAACCTAGTCCGTTCAACGATTAAGTTGGTTCTTCCCCGTCCACGTTCCCGGCCTCGACCTCGGGTGCGCGAACTAAAAGAACCTCCACCAATTTGTTGCAAAAGAGTAGTATAAGATCACTGAAGAAGAGTTGAATGGCCCTGCCATTGTACTTCTTCTAAATCTTTACTTTTGTTTGTCATAGTTTCACGAGAGAAAACAATTTTCTTCAGAGGCACGTAGTAGGTAGCATCTTCAGGAATGCCAACTTCATGAACTGAAAATGGTTGTAGATCTTCCTTGATGCAATGTTCTTGTCCTTCTTTGTATTACTTGATGCACTGGTGTAGGGATGACGGAACCATATTGTGTTCATGAATCCACGGTCGACCAAGTAGAGTATTGAAAGAGGTCTCGACGTCGATGATATGGAATTTAATGGTTGTTACTAGTTCTCCAACCTTCATAAGAAATTTAATTGATCCAAGGGCTCTCTCTCCCTTTTGGTTGAATCATCTTAGCAACATTTTATTGGTTGTAAGCTCTTGAGCTTTGATGTCCAAATAGGCCAATGTCCATAGGCTCATTAAGTTGAGTGATGCTCCAGGATCCACTAAAACTATGAACAACACAAATTTGTCGATGTTAACCGAGATGTAGAGTGGTCGGCGGTAGCAAGCAGCAATTCTTCATCTGTGAAGGTTACCCCATGATGTTCTTTCAACGAACAAACTTCATCCGAGGATGTGTTGGCCAACTGAGTTAAGCAATTCTCTAGGTCAAGCAAGGCTGTAAACAGAGCTTCTCTCATCTCTTTTGAGAGGATCAAAGCGTCGTAGATGCTTAATCGGGCTGACAACTTATGAGCTAGCACGTTGTAATCCACTTTATGTGGTCCTCCAATTTTCACTTGGTTGTGTGGTTCTTCCATTGGTGGGGGTAGAGGTAGTTCTTCTCGAGTTACTATTTGTTTTCCTTTATCTGTTTGAACTATTCTTGGGGGGTAATACTCTCCCGCTCCTTAAGTTTACTTCTATAATTTATTCTTCTTGTGATATCATTGTTGAATATTCCGATATTTCTTCTTCATCGGAAAGATCTAAGTTGATGGAAAGTGGTGCACCCTGGCGCTCGAGGATTGGTTCCTCACTCCGGTGCTGTCGTAGCTGGTATTGTTGATGTCTGCTTCAGTCTTTGCGACGAGTTTATCAAATACAAGTACGATTTGAGGAACATTACAGGAATCGAGATCGAGGCTAGATTGGTCATTATCAATTATGTCATCACTAGAGACAGTTAAAATGTAGCTGAAATCACGATCATTATATTCATAAGACCTCGGAGGGGCAAAAAGATAATCATTAAAAGTCAGGGGTTCGAGGATTTCCTTCCCTGAATCCAAGATAACCAATTTAGTAGAGGCAACCCCTATCATACCCCCTGTGCTATCAATCTTTGTAGTGGTAGTGTTCTTCATCCTCTTTATCTTTGACGACGACGACTCTTGTGGCGGAATTTTCATCTCGGGCTTGATGGGTTGAAGATTTTGAACGACAGCTTGTTTTGATGTGTTCTGGATTCGATTCAATATTTTCTTGGACGATTTGCTCTGAACTTCATTCTATTCATCTTTTTCGATATATGTGGAAGATTATTTTGATGAACCCTTGATTTATACGATCAATCGAAGAGATTGGTTCAACCGAAACCACATTTATGGAACCTTTTTCATGCTCTTTTAAATATTCTTTCGGGATCGTTATATTTCCTTCTTTAAGATTTTTCTCAAGCCAATCCTTAAAGATGAAACATTCTTTTATAGTGTGCCCCAACAATCTGTGGTATGGGTAATAATTTGGTTCATCCTTCTTGTCAACTTCTTTGGACTTCTTTGGATCTGATTGTCTGAACTCAGGCTTCTTCATCAGACTTCTGAACATTTTGGATACGACTTCATCTTTGAAAGAATACACCATTTTTTGTCGTTCTGCCAGAGATATTCTCTTATTCTCTATTCGATATGATCCTCCTTGAGGCGGTTGCTGGTTAGATTAGCTATTCTATTTCTGAGCTTGCTGTGATGAAGATTGGCAAGAATTTTCTACATATATCTTCATTGGCTGTTTTCCTTTGTTGACAGTCACTACTATTCCTGATTTCTTTTCAAATACTCTAATTGTCTTGGATTTCTCGTGAGAATCCATATGTTTGATTTCCTCATGAAGACTGTTGGCTTTACTGAGTAGCTCCTTGAAGGATTTGATGGTGAGTCCCTTGAGCATGAAAGCTACTAGGCCATGAATGCTTTTAAGTAAAATCTCAATTGCGTGATGTTCCTTTAATTGAGGTTCATACTTCATGCTAAAGTTTCTCCATCTCAAAATGTAATCCACCAAAGTCTTGTTGGGTTTTTGCTTTTCCATCATGAGTTCTCCTATAGAGACATGGTGTTGCGCTCCGGCAAATCTCTTCACAAATAATTGTTCTAGCTCATCAAAGGTTTTCACTGATCCATTGGGCAAATCGGCATACCAATCAAAGGCAATCCCTGACAAGATGCTGGTGAACTGTTGGAAGAGTAAAGCTTCACTATTTATTGTGTTGCCACAACTAGCTCGAAAGTGTGCTATATGATGTCTGAGATTTCTAGTCCCATCAAATATCTTGAAGTTTGGGGACATGAAACCCTTAGGGAAGGGTACAACATCGAATTCCTTCAGGTAAGGTCAAATCTTCAAAATCAATGCACCACCCTTAGATTGGGTTAAGGCATCTCGAACTTGCTCGACCACTTGTTTAAATTCCTTCTATGGCAAGGCGCTCAATGGAGAATTCTTCTTTGGTTGTTCATCTTTGTTTGCCGAGGCAACTTCTCTTCTTTCATCCATGATATGTATGACTTCTGGTTAGTTGATCTCCAGAGAGGCTAGTTGCGGTGCTTGTGATTGCCCCTGAATGGTGGCCATGGTGATCATGGCGGCGTCCATCTCTTCTATCCTTTTCTCAAGTTGGCTGACTTGCTCATCCCTTAGGAGAATAGCCCTACGCTGCTCATCAACGGCGTTCTCTTTGACAAGAGTTTGAGCCTCACGTGCAGATGTAGCGGCTCTAGTTTCAATGACATAGACATCCATGAAATCTTATTCAAGGTAGTCATTATAGTCAAAATCTTCATCATCATCATCGATGGAGACTCCGTGTTCTTGAGCTAACTCGGAAATCTCAACTCTGA
Organism: Phalaenopsis hybrid cultivar; assembly: GCA_002079205.1. Classification (NCBI taxonomy): domain Eukaryota; kingdom Viridiplantae; phylum Streptophyta; class Magnoliopsida; order Asparagales; family Orchidaceae; genus Phalaenopsis; species Phalaenopsis hybrid cultivar. Next base: position 50,482 of record JXCR01046792.1, on the reverse strand, counting down.
GCTTTTCAACTTTTTCTTCAATTATTGATTCTTGGATTGTCTTAAGATCTGGAGGACCCTGTTGGACCTCCTCCTCTTGTTCTTTCTTTTCACTAGCAATAGCTGTGACAATGTCGGATACTTTGGACCCTGGCTTCATTCCATGATCTTGTTCTATAGGCTTACTGGATCATATTGGTACAATGACCTTGGGTATCCACACCTTCTTCTTTGACGGTGATGTCTCAGGACGGGGTGTCCTACCAGAAATATCGGGATGTCGAGGAGAAGTATGCTCCCCATGGTGCAGACCAGCTACGGTATCGAATAATTTCTTTATCTTTTCCTTTGAAATTTTAGGAATGTCTTTTTGGTGTGTACTCAGTACGATTTACGGACCCAGTTTTGACTTAACCGGTCGACGAGGCAGTATCAACTCTGCTTCTCAAGCGGAATCAGACGGGAATACGAGCAGGCAAATCTTCAGTTAACCTTTGAGGTCATTTGACCAACTTGAAGCCATTTAAAATTTCTTTCTTCATGCAAGGGGTAGTTGCATGCCCCACTTGTATAAGTAATTCATTGACTGAACAACCTTCTTTGGCGGCTAGCCTCTGAAAAACTGAACTAACTCGGGCGATAAGAGTAGGCTTCTTTCTCTCCACACCTTGTCCATGAAGTGATGATAAAGTAGCAAAATTTTTTTGAATATTGTCGTATCCATCAGTATTCATTAAAGGATGGAACCTACTTCTCCACAAAAGTGGATACACTTCCGGTAATTCTAACTCCTTTTAGTGAGGCTTTTCCTCGACAGGTATTTCCTCAAGAGTCTAGGCTTTAGTAGCCCTCCAAACTCTTCTGTTTCAGTTTCTCTTCTGAGTTTGGGTTAGTGGTGCAGTTCTTGAACTCGATCCGATTTTAAATACTAGTGGCAGGACAACCAATTCCTCAGTCGGATCTTCAATGATCATTACTTATTTCTCCTTAGCAGCAGTGGGGACAGCAGGCTTCGTCGGTGCCATAGTGGCAACAATAGTCTTGGCCTTCTTATAAGAAGGGAAGTCCTGAAGACAATTCAAATTGAATTTAGCAGATGCCTTCTGAATTTCCAAAGTAGTGACTTGCATTATGACGAACGGGGCCTTCCCGAGGATAACCTCGAGGTCTTTAAATCCGGCTTCAAACTTAATGGTAAGAGCAACATTGCGGGCTTCATGGCTTGTCGACAGGTTGCAAGAAAAAGTTAGCGTTGGGTTGGCCATCGCATTAGCTTTAAAACAAAAGGCTCTAGGGTTAGTTATATGGCCAAAACCTTGTAATCTTAGTGCAAACACTGAAAATTAACAGAGGTCGATCTGTAGACCGGTTAAGTCTTAGTTTGTGGGGATTTTAAAAATTTTTAGCAAAAAGATAATTTGAAAGAAGAAAAATTTAATTAATATAAGAAAATTTTAAAGAGCATGCAACACAACACTATTCGATTCAATTTACGAAATAACAAATTAAAGTCGAAAAGGAGATGTGAAGTGTTTTAGGACCCAGTGCGTGACCCATTTTTCACACACACAATGCCTAGGTGGAACTAGTCCACCAACACACCTATTGGGGGTCCAACCCCACATGAAGATTTAAAGAGTCCTTAATTGCCTCCTGAACCCCTCCGTTCAAAGGTGATTGAATAGACAGTCCTGAAGTCCAAAGAGTTGACCGTACTTTCTCAAGATAGAAATGGGTAAAGTATGTCAACGGAAGAAGAGTAATTTGGTCCAGGAGGGACATGAAAACATTAACGATGTGTAAGGCTAATATTTCCTTATTTAAATGGAGAGAAAAGCTTGTCCTTAACGGAGTTGCCAGAAGTTGTCGGCATTATTTTAGGTTGAAGGAGTTGCCCGTTAGAAGGTGTCGGTCACCGGAATCGAAATCTCGTCGCCCTCTTTGCAAGGAAATTTTAATTTACATATAGATTTAGGTTTAGAAAAATATGAAATCAAACTAACCCCATATTATTCATAGTTTAAATGAAAGAGTGTTGTACCTCGAACAATGTATCTATCCCGAAGGATAAACACAAAACTTGAGGATGAGGCTTGATCAAATAAACTGAAAAATATATGACGTCCGTTTGGTGTACGAAACCGCTTTATTTGCCGACATTTTCCCTATTTAATATGAAGAATTAAATAGGGTTTATATTAAGCTGGGTTCGGACGAGTTGCCTATAAGAGCAAGCCCCTATAGTTAATTACATTTTAAATGACCAAAGTCATCTAAGAAAACTCTCAATAAAAATCAGGAAATGTTATCTTCAAGGATTTCAAAAGGATAGGACTTTTCAACGAGATTGGACAAAGAGGTGTGAAAATGGATTAGCCCAAATTTAGAACATTTTGTTGTAGAGTCGAAAGGAGGAAGAACTAGGGGATGTCACAGATCCGAGGGAGAACCTCGGTGGCTTTCCAAGCTATCCTAATGTTTGGCTTTAGTTTTGAGGAGAAGTTATTTAAGTGTTTCATCCTGTAGATTTTATTTATTAGGGCTTACATTTGTGTGAAACGATCACACAGATAGCTTGGAAGATGTGACAATTAGGTCGTGACAGATGACAACCTCGGAATCCTAAGATGAGTTAGGGCTTATATTGTATAGCAGGGCTATACAAATGCCTAAAGATAAGATGAGGATTTATGTTAAATAAGCAAACAACCTCGAAGTCATATGGATTTGTTGTTTAATTCTAAAGAAGGAAATGCTTTAGCTAGGGAAGACATGTTTTGCTGTTGAAGATGGTCGTGCTGCCCACCATGCTAGCTCAAAGCTCCTTGTTGCGACGAGTTTGAGTTTTCTAGGGTGTGAGGTTATGATGTCAAATCAGGTGGCCCTATGGTTGAAGTTCTTTAAAATTTATGGGGCATGTTAAAGTTGATTAGAGTGACAACAGTTAGGATCCCACAGTTCCCTCGTTCTGGCGCCACCATTTTCTATTGGATTCACTTAGTCCAAATGAATTTACTAAACTCATCTTAATGAGTTCCGTACTTTCATTTAGACCGTGAGAAGCCTTGTTAGCAACCGTAGGTTACCTCCTTCGAGGGATTCCCGATCATCAGATAGACACATCTTAATTTAGTTGCAGCTGTTATTTTGTGTTATGTTTGTGATTAAATTTTAAGTTGTCTTATATTTTGAATGTTGTGAAGGTGATTTTTATCTTGATTAATTTTAGTTTTAGTTTTAGTTTTAGTTTTGTGGCTATCCTGACAGTTTTAGTTTTCATGCAGGGTGACATTGTTGTTTAGCATGCAAGTTTATGTTTTATTCATACATGCAGGTAAGTAAGCACAACATGGAAAGCATAAGAAAAGACAATGTTGTAAACTATAAAAGCGTACCTGTCGAGTCTTCTCATTCCACCACCTGAAACTCAAAATGCATGTTAGAACATTTTATGTAAAGCAGAAAAAGTAAGGTTTTAGTGACCTACCTAAATCTAGGTCATATCTTGATGGGTCCCTATTAGTTTGATTAAGGATAATTTTTGTTAATCAAAACATATTAAGTTTAATAGACTTCTGAGGTATCCAACAGGTCTAGAGAATGAAGCAGGTCCATGCTTCCCTCTCACTACCTGGTGAAAAGCCTTGAGCTCATTTAAACTTATTATGCTGCTTAATAATTCATCTTATGAATACCTTTAATGCTCAGTGAACATTGATGTTTCAATTATCCCTAAGAGTAAGGTAATTATCATTTGACATTTAATTTGAAAGTTATGTGGGTGAAGATCCTTAAAGGGGGCAAGTTAGTGTTATCGAAACACTTAGCCGATTTCAATTCTAATTTAGGCTTAGGGTGTTCAAAGGTGTTTACTTTATATTTATTCTTCTAATTCTTATTTAATCAAATTTTATTTTAGCTTAAGTCACCATTAAGCTCCTTAGACCTGCCTTGGTTATTTTGAAAGAAGTTGAATTTTTAAGTGATAATAATAATTCATTTTCAAAACACTTAAATGACATTTGAACATGAAGTAGGGGTATTAAATTAGTGAATTATCAACTTATAAAGTCATACCCCTAAGTCTAAGATCATTTAATTTAATAGACTTCAGAATTTTTAATTTAAGGAATTACAAATTTATCCCTTGATTATGGAAAGAGTGAGGTTGGTTTCTACCAAATAATCTTCTTGTGTTTCAATCATCCAAATAAGTTAGTTAAAATCAGAGGTTACCCTTTTCCCTCCTTAAATTAAGCCTAAAAGTTAATTAAGGCTAAATTTCCAAATTTACACTTTTGCCCCTAAGGCTCTATTACTTCATAATTTGTCAAATTCAATCCAAATGACTTTAAAATTTTTATCTCACCTCACTCATGGGTCAATTAAGACATCAGAGGATAAAATGTGATTTTTCAAAATTTAATTTAATTTAAATATTTATTTTAATGCAAAAAATAGGATCTTTAAAGGAAATTCCATAACTTGACCAAGACACAGCCTAATCCCTTGAAATTTATATTGGAGGTAGACTTAGACTGGAGAAGCATTAAGGCCAAATTTCATCATTTATTGAGTTATATCTGAATTTAAAGAATTATTTTAAATTCTGGAGTATTTATTAATTATAAAATATTTTGAATGTGAAAAATTAAATTTTGTATTTTTATTAAATATTTCTCATGGGTCAATTAAGACATCAGAGGAGAAAAAGTGATTTTTCAAAATTTAATTTAATTTAAATATTTATTTTAATGCAAAAAATAGGATTTTTAAAGGAAATTCCATAACTTGACCAAGACACAGCCTAATCCCTTGAAATTTGTATTGGAGGTAGACTTAGACTGGAGAAGCATTAAGGCCAAATTTCATCATTTATTGAGTTATATCTGAATTTAAAGAATTATTTTAAATTCTGGAGTATTTATTAATTATAAAATATTTTGAATGTGGAAAATTAAGTTTTGTATTCTTATTAAATATTTCTAAGGTAAAAAAAACCAGGGAAACAAATTTCAAAATTTTCTAAATTTTCTTTGAAATGTTAGAATTATTTTAGTGAATATCCATTTTTAGCCTTTAAAAATTATTTTAAGCTTCAAACTTCAATATCTTCAATTAGAAAATTAGGAAAAATATTCCAATTATTCCTAAGTGCTTAGGAAACAATTTAGAACATTTACATGAATTCTGTTATTTTTGTGATCTTTATCATTTTTTTAATTATTTAAATATTGAAAATGGGCTTGAAAATTGAATTTTCATTTTAATTTCAAATTTATTTTTAGAAATTTCCTAATCACAGAGAACTCCCAAAATTAATTTTTATAATCTTTTATTATTTTTTTAATTACTAAAAATCATTTTAGTGTTAAAAATGACATTTAACTTTAAAAATCAATTTGAGTTATCAAATGAACTCTAAATGTTTTGAAATTTTTATGGGTAGTTCTCTGAACTTTAAATTGTAGTGAAAATTAAAAATTAAGTCATTTAGAGTTTGTGTTTCCCAAAATTAATTTTCTTTGTGTTTTAGGGTTGGTGGAAATTAAGTGCATTCTTAATGACTTAACCCATGAAATATTTTTCAAAGGATTCTCTGGTCATAACAAACCTTTCAAAATTTTCTTGGAATTTTCTAAATAACATGATAATTATTATGATTAATTTATGTAAACAGTAGACACGAACTTGAAATATATGGATCTCTGTCTCGAGGTATCCTCTGACCTAGGAAAAAATAAAGAATGTTCCATATGATAGAGGCTACAACATTCTAAAATTTCAAGCCATGGTAAAATGTCTACATGCATCGAGAATTAAATGACTCAAAATCATATTTAATTAATTAAAAATAAAATATGCATCAAACAAACTTCAAATTATTTCCACATTATTCTCTTTTGTTCATTAAGCAAGATGGTATTTTTATTTTATTTTTGTGATTTTTCTACACCAAGATATGAATTTTTAAAGTTAGGGCTATTTATTTAAATCAGAAAATACCCCATTTATCTATTTAAACGCGCGGCGCTGACTAGATCTTAGGCGGCTCTGAAACTCCACGCAGCGCACTCCCATTCGACGCTGTCATCCACCTCAGCGCTGACTGGGCCCACAGTTCATGTATGAAGGCACTGTCCGGCTAGATCTCATCTATTGATGAGATAAACTCGCGATTGGACGGCTCCCCGTCATCGTCCCTAATGCCTTAGCCCGAGAACCATCCATTTTTAAAGTTTAAGATCTCACTCATTTCTCAACCAAATTAAGTGTGGTATGTTTCTAAATGCTTGTCTAAGTGTGACAAACACATCCATATGGTAATCATGTAATTAAATTAATCTTAATCAAATGGAGAATCAAAATAGGCTCGGGAAGAGGGGGAGTTCAATACCTTTGCTTTGAGAAGGGAAGCTTCAATCAGAGGTGCTCGACACATTCGTGGAGGTCCAAGGAGGCTAGGGATTAAGCCTCTTACTGTGGTGAAAGGCCTAGGTATGAATTCAACCAAGCTTGATTTCAGGTGTTGGTCTAAAGCTATGCTAGGGGCTCTATGAAAGGGGAATTTGATGGGGCTTTGTCTTCATTCACTGTGGTGAAGGTGTGGGTGATTTTAATTTGATTTTAGTGGAGTGTAGAGGTATGGAGAGCTCTGTCCTATCTCCGATAAGGATTTGAGCTAAAAAATTGAACTCCGGCAAGGGGATTTCAGGCAATGTAGTGGTTGGGTTGCACTGTGGAGGTCTCAAAGAGGCTCTAGGAGTAATGTTAGAGGGTATCCTTAAGAAATTTTTAGCACTACTTCCATGGCCGTGGAACTGAGGTTTTTATAAAATGGGCTTTAGGGTGGCTGTCATGGCCAATTGGGGGGGGGGGGGAAAATGTTTGCTTAGGTGGAGGGTAGAGAGGCTCTAAGATTTAATTTGGATGAGATGGCCTCTAGGTTTGAATTGGGTTTGATTCCATGGAGGTAGCTCTTGGTTTGGAAATTTTCCAGCCACTAGGCCCACCGAACAGACCAAAGGAGGTGGCTAGAAGGTCAGGTGAGCCAAGGGAATATGTCACAGTAATTAAATGGGTTGGTGTTTAGTTTTGTCAAAACTATCCTTGGCTTAAGAAAATGTGGAATCAAATCCCTTGATTTAGGGATCCCTTGGTCCATGGCTCATTTGGGTGGTTCCATGGGTTTTAGCTTGGTCAATATGGTACAAAATCTGGCTGTGGTGGCCTTGCCTTAACTAATTTGACATGTCTAGGTCAATTTTGGTGCATGGGTTCAAGTGGCTGGGTTTGGGCTAAGCTAGCCATGTTAATTGGCCAAATTTATTTATGCATTTGATATAAATGATTGTAATGAACATTTTTTGTGAAGGATTGAAAGAATTTTGAGTTCAATTGGGGGGTCAATTTGAAGGATTTTGGAATTTTGGTGAATTTGGGCAATGTTGGGCTAAACTTGGGTCTAGCATGGGCTAGGATTGGGCTAAGTCCAAATTGATTGTTGATAATGGTCAATAGGAATTTAATGAAGAGTTTTCAACATGAATTGGGTGCCAATTTTGGGGTTAAGATAATCAATTTGGTGAAATTTGGAGGCTAACCAATTTGGGGTTTTGACTTAAGTTGAAATTAAATGAAATATAGGCTTCACCAAGGCCAATTTAAGGTCAAGTTTGATTTTTTGGAATGTTATGAAGAGTTTTCAACATAAAATGTGGCAAATTGAGTGCGCTATGGGTTTAATTGGGTGAGATTAGGTCATGTGACCAAAATTGGGACTTTGACCTAAATCAAAATTGAACTCAAAGAATGGGCCAATTAAGATTTAATTTAGTTTATATTGCTAATTTCAAAGGTGAATTTAAGTTTAGGATTGAAATTGGGGGAAATTGAGACCGATTTGATGGACATTTGAGGTGGATTTGGGGAGATTGGGCCTTTTAAGGGCAATTTGGGGGTTTTGTACAAAGATGGTCAAATTGGCCAAATTTGGTCAAGTGTTAGTTGAGAGAAATGAAATTAGGAATATTTGGGAGGTTTTGGGAATTTTTTGAAATTTTGGGCTAAGGAGGGGTATTTTGGTAATTTGGCAATTTTTAGTGATTTTGGGTAATTTGGGTATTTTTAAAAGGTTTGAAATGAATTTTGAACAAATTTGGGTATTTTGTGTAAATTTGGGAATTTTTGCCAAACTTAGAGTGTCAATGGTATTTAGGTAATTTGGGGGAGTTTAGGGGCAAAAGGCCAAGTCGAGTATTTTTGGTATAATTGGTGTTCCAACCACCATAAATAACTCATGAACCAATGGAAACCCTATTTGGGTCCTCTATGTGCTGGTGTTAGCTAAACCCTAGCCTAAGGCTAGTGGGTTTAGGGGACCATCTACATGAGTCTCCCAAAGGATTAAGGGATCATAGTTAAGAAAATTTTGGGTCAACCCAAAGGTCAGATAGTCCTATGTGAACTCTCCTTGAGCTCCCTCATAATGACCCTACCTACTGAGTGCTAGAGGTTATGACCAATATGTAGAGCTTCAAGTTGAGTAAAGAGGAGTTTAGAATTTCTAATGGTGAGGGTTCCTTTTTTAGTTCTCTAAGAATAGTCAATAGGAAAGTCCTATGGCCATACCCTAGGCTACTAAAGAGGAAGAACTAGACCTCAACCAAAAGTGAGGTAAAAAACATGCCAATAATATCCGAGTCTTTTGATCTTCAGTTCATCTTTGACCCTGACTAGTGAGCGCCACACAATCCGGCATGTACTTCTTTAATAATATTTTGTGCATCGGCTTTGCTTAAACATCGTAGCCACATTTGGTCGAACGATCTCCTCTAAAGGACGTCACCTACTAGAGCATATGACATAGCCCTTTTTGTAATGTGATGTGCTACTGTATTGTCCTCTGGCAGCTTTCCAGCATACAAATATTCTATTAATGGCTTGCATTAATCTTCGTTGTTATTCGCAATCGTAATTATCGATTCTTCTTCTTTCCCTAGCTTGTGTAGAGTTTTGAGGTTGATCCAAGACAAAACTTGTCTTCATTGTACTGTGATATCAACGAAATCCTCTGGGGGACATGCTAATTCTTTTGCGAGTTTTGCTAAAGCGTCAGCATGGGCATTATCACTTAGGAATCTGGCAGAAAGTTACACTGGGGATCTGTTTCAGAAGCTTCATCGTGTACTGATGGTATTCTGCTAATCTCGATTTCAAAATCTTGTATTGTCCGACGAATTGCTGGATGACGAGTTGTGAGTCGCCATAGATGACAATGTCTGTTATATCCATCGATACTGCCAAATCTAATCCGGTGATTAAGGCTTCATATTCTGCTTCATTGTTGGTACGGCTCTGTCAGGTGGTATGAGAACCTCAACATACCCTTATCTGTCGTGATAAAGATCAAACCAATACCTGCTTTGCTTAGTATAACTGTGCCTGATCCTTTATTCTTTCTAGCTGATGAAGCTCCGTCAAAATACATTTCCCAGCGTTGCACACTGGAGAATTCCATTTGTAGTACCTGCTCATCTGGTAGTTCATCATTAAGAGGGGACCCAGCTGGAAGTAGGTGTGCAGCGAGAAAGTTTGCTAAAATCTATCCCTTGATAGCACGGAGGGGAATAAAAGTTATATCAAATTGCAATAAGTTCATCGACCATATTGCTAGACGTCTGGAGAGTTTTGGTCAGGTCATCAAATATTGCAATGGATTAATTTTTGAAATTAGGGTAATCTTATGATAAAGCATGTAATGTCCAAGTTTTTGGGCGGCCAAAATCAAAGCTAGACAATGTTTCTCGATAGGTGGATACCTTATCTCCGTTGGTATTAGACGACAACTCAAGTAGTTTAGTGCGTTTTATTTACCCTCTTCATTGACTTGGGCTAATATGGCTCCAAGAGAGTCATATAAGGCCGCGGTATAAAGTATCAACGGTTTCCTTGGGATAGGGGCTGCAAAAACAGAAGGTGTCATTAGATATTTTTTAACGTCCTCAAAGGCCTGCTAGCATTTCTCTTCCCAAACTAATTTATCATTCTTTTTAATTAATGCCGAGAAGGGCTGACACCTACCTGAGAGATTAGAAATAAATCATCTCAGATATGCCAACTTCCCTTGGAAAGAACGTAGTTATTTCAAGGTTTTGGGTGGAGGCATTTCCAAGACAACTTTAATCTTATCCGGGTCGATCTCAATTCCCCGATGAAGGACAACGAATCCTAAAAATTTCACGGAGGTAACGACGAAGGTGCACTTTAAGGGGTTCATTTTAAGGTCATATCGTCATAACCGTTCAAACACGATCCTCAAATCATACAAATGGTCTATTTTTTGTTTATTTTTGATGACTAAATCATCCACGTAACATTCCACTTGATTGTGAATGAGGTTGTAAAAAATCTTTGTCATTGCACCTAAGACTCTTTATCCTTGCTGGTTGAAGCCATGAAGCATCATCTTATCTGTTGTTAGCCTACGGGCATTGTTGTCCAAGTAAGCAAGTGTTTGCAAGTTCATAATGTTGATTGAAGCACCAGGGTCAATAAACTCCCTTGAAATCATAGCACTCTCAATGTTTGCTGAGTTGTATAGTAGACGTCTATGTTCAGTTGTGTACAATAGTAGATCATTTTTGGAGACCATGATTTTGGCTAGAACTTCCAACGAATAAGCCTCATATAAAGAAGTATTAGCAAATTAAGATAGACATATCTTAGGATCTAAAGGTCTTTTATTAATGACTCCCTCATTTATTTGGAAAGAATGAGGGCATCATAGATGCTCAATTTAGCAAGTAACTTCCTTACATGGGTTATAAAGTTGTAGTCTACCTTGTTGCATGGCTTGTTTGTGCTTTCGTGCACTGGTGTAACTTCGTCTTCTGATAGCCATTTGTTTTTCTTTTACTTTTAGAGCTGTTCTTGAAGCTAGTACCTTTCCACTCTGTAATTTAACTTCAGTTATTTTTTACTGTTCTCATGTTGAAGGCGGTGTTCCTTCCGAAGGTGTTTCACCAGACTCTTTTGTCTCTTAGTCTAATTATTCCAATACTAGGGAAATTAGTGCTCCTTGCAGTCTAACATAGTAAAATCATCCTAATTTTCACTACAATTGAAAATATTATCATTATTAGTGTCATTATGGTCATTGTTAGACACATTGATATCGTGTACAACTCAAGTAACTCTTACATGATCAAAATCGGATTAGCTATTTTCATGATAGTCATTACCATTAATTGCCCCCAGGGGGACAAAAAAAAGTCATAAAATGTCAAAGGATTAATGAATTTTTTCCCTTGGTCTGTGACAACTAGTATAATATCATAAGTGGAAGTAGAATGAGTAGAAAAAGTGGACGGTACAAAGGTAGTATCAACCTCTATGCAACCATGACCTCTCTGTCTTCATCCTTGTAGGATTCGGCTGGAACAAATTCACCGGTTGATATTACATTGATCAAACCATTTTTAGGCTCTTTAAAGTATTCCTTCTGAATGATTATATTCCTTTCCTTGAGGTTGTATTCTAACCAATCCTTGAAGATAGACAATCTTTAATCTTGTTTCTGAGTATTCTATGATAGACACAATAATTGAGTTGGTTCTTCATGTCAACTTCCCCTACCCTCTCAGCTTAAACTCAGGTATCTTGAGCAGGATTTGAATTATATTAGCCACGGGTTCTATCTTGAATGAATATTATTTATTCACTGCATCCACCATTGATCTTTTTTCTATTCTCAACTGAGTTGATTGTTGGAACTACACTTGCAGAAGTGGTTGTGGTTGTGATATATTGACATTTTGTCGTTGTTTTCTCAGCTTGGCTACACTTGCATTTTTTTCTTACCATTCTCTATGGGTGATAAATTCCCTAATTTCTTTTTGAATTTCATAATCGGTCTTGGCTTTCTACTTTTTCTGTTACAGACATCTGCTTGGCTTCTTCTTGGAGGCTGGCTGCTTTAAAGAGTAACTTTTTCGATGTTTTTATTGTGAACCTTTTGAGCCTGAATTCTACCTGTCTGTGGATGCTCTTGAGTAGGATCTCGATGGCATGTTGCTCTTGGAGTTGTGTTTCACGCTTCATACTAAGGTTCCTCCACCGAGAAATGTAATCGACAAGAGTTTCTCCTGGTTTCTATTTTTCTATGACCAAGTCTCCAATTTTAATGTGAATTTGGGCCGTGGTAAAGTGTTGACTGAAGATATTTTGCAATTTGGTGAAAGTCTTTACAAAACTACTAAGAAGCTTAGCGTACCAATCGAAAGAAACACCTATAAGTTTGTTAATGAATTGACAGAATAAAAGTGCATCGCTACCCCATGTGTTGTAGCAACTTGCCTGAAAGTGTGCAACATGCTAAAAGGGGTTCCTGGTTCCATCAAACATCTTGAAGAGTAGTGGAACAAAACCCTTAGGATTTTGTACAAAATCAAGCTCCTCTGGGTAGGGTCTACTCCTTGAAGTTAATGATCCAAGCCTCACCCGGTCCATTATTTCTTTAACTTCTTATTCTATTAATTATATTATGACTCTTTCTGGAATTCTATTCTAGGTAGAATCCATCTTCTTTTGAGTACTTTTCTCAATCTCTGTCAATTCTTTTTTATCCTCAACAATATTTATTGCCTCTAGTTGAATAATCTCAATGACCGACAATGGTGTTTTTTGTGGCACATTATGTAAAGTTGCCAATACGGCCATCATCTCCTTGAATTTATTTTCAAGATAATTAATTTGTTAATCCTATTTTTGCTTGTCCCTTTGCACTTCTTCTATTGTGTCTTCCTCACTCGGTGGTAGTGCTTCTCATGCAAACAAGGTGACACGAGTTTCCACCATGTTGATTTCATCAATCACTTCCTCTGTGTCATCGGGGATGTTCTTTTTTCTATCTAACATTATCCGTCTAAAATCAGCTCTTAATTTTTACAATCTTTTCTCAGTATAATAGGTTTCTTCTTGAGGATCTTCAGTCAAAATGGTGGATAGGGTACAAATAACATCAGAGACTTCCTCTAATAATCTTTGTTTCCATACATTATTTTTTAGTATGGGATGAGATACCCTTCGTAGCTTGTTATTGTGTTGTGATGGGTATAATCCACAGCTCGTAACATTTGCAGAAGCAAACTCTTACTTGCAGATGTGTTATGGGCTCTTAAAAGGAACTCATCATGTGTTGGTGGGGAAACTGGACGATGTTTTGGTCTATTCTTGATGGAAGGAGGAAGATATTGTCTTTTCGTATGGGTAGCAGTGTCTATCATCCTGGCCCCCAAATAAAGTTTGGCGAGGACCCTAAATGGCTCAATTGGGATCAGTCAGTCTCCTAAATGCAGCTTGGTGGAAACCCTGGAAGTATCATGTAACTTGTCTTTCTTGATAATTTCTTCTTTTATTTTTGGGGAGGCTGCACACCCCATCTCATGTAAGATCTGAGCAATCGAGCACCCTTCCTTTTAGGCAAGTATTTTAAACACAGAATGTACCCTTGCAAAAAACAGCCTCTTTCCTTTGTCTTTTAGTTTATGCAACGCACATGCAACTTTTCAAAGGTGTATGATGTTTATTTTATGTAACTTAATTAAGAAAGGCATTTAAGTGTTTATGGATGATTTATTAGTTTTTGGAACTTCTTTGGATACATGTTTAGATAATTTAGCAAAGGTTCTAAAATGCTGTAAAGAAACAAATTTAGTTCTTAGTTGGGAAAAATGTTAATTTATGGTCACTGGAGGATTTATATTGGGACATAAAATTTCTAAAAATGGTATGGAAGTGGATGAAGCAAAAATCAAAATTATTGTTGAATTACAACCTCCTAATTCAATAACTATTGTAAGAAGTTTCTAGGACAAGCTGGATTTTATTGGAGGTATATTAAAGACTTTTTTAGAACTGCTAAGCCTCTTTGACATTTTTTAGAAAAAAAAAAACTAAGTTTGATTTTAATGGTGATTGTCTTAAAGCTTTCAATTTATTAAAGGAAAAACTAATTACTGCACTTACTAATGTTTCACTTGACTGGGAAAAACTGTTTGAATTAATGTGTGATGCGAGTGATTGCGCTATAGGAGCTATTTTAGGAAAAAAAATATGATGAGATTTTTAAAGTTATATATTATGCCAAAAAAACTCTTAATGAAGTTCAAATTAATTACAAAATAACCAAAAAAAGCCGTTGGCAATAATATATGATTTTGATAAATTTAGATCATATTTACTTGGAACTAAATGCATTGTGCATACTGATCAGTCCACTATTAAATACCTTATGTTAAAAAAGGATGTGAAACCAAGATTAATCAGATGGGTCCTTTTGTAAGAATTTGATTTTAAGATAGTGGATATGAATTGAGCTGATAATCAAATTGTTGATCATCTGTCAAGACTTGAACAAGGAAAGAAAAGAACAATGAGGATAACATTATTGAGAATTTTTTTTTATGAACAAATTTATGTTGTTGCTGAGTGGCATATACCGTGGTATGCAGTTATAATTAACTACTTAGTAATATTCTATCATACGAAATAATAAGCCACCAGAAAAATAAATTTATGTGTGATGCAAGGTTTCACTTTTGGGATGACCCGTATTTATATAGGAAATGTCGTGATTCAGTCATTAAAAGATGTTTACCAATTGATGAAACCCTAGAAATTATACAAAAATGTCATAAATTTGAATTTGGGGAACACTTTGGAATAGATAAGTCTGCATTTAAAATTTTACATTCTAGATTTTATTAGCCTACATTGTTTAAGGATGTTAATAATCATATAAAAACTTGTGATCAATGTCAGAGAGTAGACAATATTTCTAAAAGAGATGAAATGCCTCTAAATTTTAATTTAGAAGTTGAATTTTTTTACGTTTGGGATTTGGATTTTATGGGACCCTTTGTACCATCTTCAAGAAAGATATATATCTTATTGGCTATGGATTATGTGTCTAAATGGATTGAAGCTATAGCCTTGTCTCATTGTGATGCTATGAGTGTTTCAAAATTTATAAACAAAAATATTTTCACTAGATTTGGAATGCCAAGAGTGATTATTACTGATAGAGGAAGTCATTTTAAGAGTTTTAGAATGGGCACCTTATATTGAAAATATGAAATTAAACAATTGATTGCCACAACATATCGCCCTCAGACTAGTGGATTAGTAGAAGTATCAGATCTAGAAATCAAAAGAATTTTGAAGAAAACTGTGAATCCTAAAAGAACCGATTGGTCTGATAGAAATGCTTATAAAACTCTTATAATAATGTCTCCATATAGACTCACATTTGGAAAAGCTTGTCATTTACCGGTTGAGTTAAATTATAATTTGAAGGACACTGGAGAAAAATAATTATTGCTAGTAAATGAGCTCAAAGAAATTAAGAAAGAATCTTATGAAAATGCTCAAATTTATAAAAAGAAGATGAAAATTTGTCATGATCAAAAGATTTTAAGAAGGAATTTTGAGCTTGGATAAGAATTTTTATTATACAATGCACGATTGAAATTATTTCCAGGAAACTTAAGTCTAGGTGGATGGGGCTATTTATTGTGATAAAAGTTTATTCTATTGGGGTTGTGGAGATTAAAGATCCAAAAACTAGACATATAACCAAAGTAAATAGACATAGATTAAAACCTTACATTGGAGAAAACATGCCCTATTATAAAGAGACTTTGATGCTGGGTCTATCCAGTAGAACATTTGGATATGTCGGGCTGACCACGTTAAACCAAGAGCTTTGTGGGAGGCAACCCATTGTAATCAGTGTGAGTTGATTTGTGTTTATTATTGTTGTAGTATCGTGACTATCCATTTCTTTAGTAGCAATCTCTTAACACTATTTAAGGTATTAAACATGATTGGAAATTGAAGAAATTTGAAGTTGGGCGAATCAGTGTTCACTAAGATATTGTCACCTAGGCGCCGATAATTGGAGCCTAAGCGCCAGAGTCCTATGATATTGGCGCATAGGCACCAAAGTTTATAGACACAGGAAAACCACCCTAAAATATTTTTTCTCCATGTCTTCTCTATAAAACTACCTAGCCTTCGTCCATAATCTTCATACCTTCAAAATTTTGACCAGAGAAGAGAATTTAGAAAGATTTGGAGTTCTTACTTGCTTCCATGGAGAATAGAGAGAATGGAGTTGGAAATAAGTTTGTGCATAATGATGCCCCAACTTATTTCAATGGATTCTTATCACTAAGTTTGGATAAGTGACGAGTAAGTTAGGGAAGATTGAAGAGGAGCTTTCCAATCTTTCAATCTACACAACAAGTTGCATAAGATGTATCACCAATACGAGCACTTAGAGTGGCAGATGAAACTTCAATCCAACCACTTGGCTAGTTATCGAGATCCACAGGTAGCCATGTATAGTAAGAATAAATGGATTGATGAAAAGACAACTATGGAGATTCCTTGTGCCCTTGTCTTCTACTCATTTGATTGTAAATATTTGGCATGTGAGAGGGGTGACAAGAATGAGATCAACAAGGATTAATCATTGGAATAGATTTCTAGTGTTTGATGTTTGTGTTTACTTTAGTGAGGGATGTGTTATGCACACAACTTTATCTGGTTGTTGATTGTGTGTAAGTTTGCTTGATTGTGTTTGTGTGTGATATTGTATTGTTTTTGAAAGTTTAATGAAAGTTATGTTTGTATAGCCCCTGTGTTAGAATGTTGGAATTAATTATGAATTGAAAATTGGAAAATAGAAGATGTTGGGGACATAATAAACATGATATGTGATGCAGAATTAATGAGAAAGTTTGGTTTTAAAGGCTTAGTCTTGCAATGTTACACTTAAACCCCAAGGAAAGAAAAATTTTGGGTCTGGTGCCTAGGCGCCAGAACTGGCGCTTACTCGCCAGACCATCTGCACAACTTGACGCATATGCACCAAAACCCGTACCTAGGCACTGGTTCACCTAAACCAGCTAAAACTCAAATTTTTCATGATTTAAGCTGAACCCACGCCATTGTTGATGCCCAAGCTCCTTCTTCCTCCTATTTTTCACAAAAATCAGTCCTAGGGTGCTTCATAGAGCTAAAATTTTCAAGTTTCTTCGCTAAAAAATGCCAAAATTCATCTTCTCAAGGTTAGGTATACATTTTGGCATAGTTATTTTGATATTTCACCCTGGATTTTTCATACATTGAGTAGAGACCAAAAGTATGAAAAAATAAAAATCCATGGATCTAAGCTTTGTTAGCTTGAAAAAGCTTGTAGGAAGCCTATTTTCTTGATTTTTTAATTAGTTAGAATTTTTCTCCAAATTTATTTTAGATGGCTCATAATAGAATGTGAGGAAGAGGAAAGGATTCCTATGACTGACAAATTTTTCAGTGTAAATGCACAAATTTGTTACAACGAATTTGCTTCTTCAAACAATTTTATTATGGGGTGAAGTTTTAATAGACATGGTGGTGCTACAGAGAATGTTATTGTGGCACATCATTGAGAGATTTTCTGTTACTTGAGATTGATTGTTTCTTTTCAGAGTTCATTCCGTCTGAGACAGAGTTGGATCAGATTGTGGCGTATTTGTCTGGTGGTCGTGGAGCCTGGAAGATTTGAAATGACCGAAAGGTAAATTTTTCTTCTTCTAAGTTAAATGCCACTTCAAAGGCATGTCACTATTTTATTTCTTCTCGCCTCCTTCCTTTGAATCATTTAAGTTAAGTGACTAGAGAAAGAGCTACTTTAAATTACTTCATTCAAGAAAGAAAACCTATAGATGTGGGTGCTCTTATTTATGATGCCATTAGTTCTTCTACAAAATTTATTATGTTCTCAGATCTTGTATTTCTATGTTTGATATCTTGCAAAGACTCTGGAGTTAAGTTTGAACATTGGGAAGAGCAGTTGAAGCCACTTACGCCAATTGGGAAGGCTAATGTTGATGTATATGGACGATCAAGAGATAGAGTTCAAGGTGTACCTTCTGCTTCTACTTCTAGGCCTTCTACTTCTAGACCTTCTACTTCCATTGCTACTGAACCTCCATATGGATTTTGGAAAGTGTGAGTGAAAGATATTTGGAACACCAAAATGATATGTTCTTGATGCAGTGTCGCATGGAGGATATGGACAACAAATTTGATCATATTAATGATTTTATTAAAAGGAAGAGTGACTATGATGCTGATTATGATGAGGCATTGGTGAAATTCATGAAGGGAGATCATACAGTTAAATTTCCTACAAGCCATCGATTTACACTTTTTGAGATTCATTGGTCTATGGATGAAGAGATTTCTTTGATTTTTATGATGATGATGAGGAGGAAGAATATTATATTTTATTTCCTATTCTGTAGTAGTTATGATTTCTAGATCTATCTTATGTTGGATTGTTTATGTATGTTTTGTTGCTCTGTACTTTTATTTTCACTGCTGCTTTTGTTACTCTTTTGCTTAAAACTGGATGTGTGTTAGAGTAGTCTTTTACATTTCAAATTTTCATGATATTTCTGTTTTTAGTTTAAACTGTCTACTACTCGACATGTTTTTTTTATTGTGGTACATGTACTATTCTCCTATTTAGAAATTTTAAATTTTTTATTCTTCATGCTTTATATAAACTTAAGTATCTTAAACTAATTTAAAATTTAAGTTTGGGGGAATGAAGAAAATTTTTAAAAATAAATCTTATTTGTTCTAAGTAAAACATATTTTCAAAAATTATTTTAATATAACTTATGATATGTTGAGATAGCTTAAGATAACTATATTTTTTATTTTATAAATAAAATAGTGAACTTAAGTAAAAATTTTTAATAATAAGATTAATTCTAGATTTGAGATATTTCGTATACGAGTATAAGATTTTGTTTTTCCTATTTAAATTAATGAAAATTGTAATTTTGAGAATGTTAAAGATCTTAGATTTTTATTTGCAAATAAAGGATTGAATCTTTATGAAAAATCCTTTTCAAGTATACTATGGTGGAGTTCAAAATAATTAAAGGCTATCAAGATATAGTAATCCTCACTTGACATTAAAAAATAAATAGAAGAAAAAGAAAGGATTGAAAATGATCCTGAAATAAAAGAAAAAAAAAAGAGAAAAATAAATGTGAGGAGAAGCTTGAGGAGATGCCTAATCAAAAATTGGCTTCACTTAAATTATCTTAAGGAAAGGGACTTAATCACATTTCTAAGCTTATTTATGAAGCATTAGCATCCTTACTAGTAAATTCTCATGATATTCTTTTTCATGTAATTTTTCTAAGTCTCTTTAATATGACAAATTACAATTATTCTTGAAATAAATAGGAAATTAGAATTCTTAAACTTGACTATTAAATATTTTTACATTCTAGTTTTAACCTATGATTATTAAAAAAATTTCTAAAGTTTCACTATTGCATTTATAAAACAAAAACTATAGAAATTTTCAAGTAAAAATCACTTCCATAAGTTATATTTTTTTATATATAGTAAGAAAAGTTACTTGAGGATAAGTAACGTTTAAGTTTGGGGGAATTGATCCACCTTAAATTTACCTATTTTTCATGTACATTTTATACTTTAATTTTTAAGATATTACGCTTTAATGAAGGATATTTTTATATTTTTGGTTTTAGGTGCAAGAAAAAGAGTTTAAGAGTAAAAATGAGCAAAAATACATAAAAAGGGGCAAAATAGGCTAAATTGAAGAGAAGTGCCAAACCAGCCGAACTGAGGCGTCAGAAGCAGAAATTGGCTAGCGCCATGACAAGACATTTGGCTGCCTAGGCGCCATGGTTACCTTCTAGAAGATAATTTGAATGAGACTAAATTTTGAAGAAACCCTTGGTCATTTTTGAAGTTATATTAATATAGATTAATTCCAAGAGGCTAGGGGGTCAGATCTATAGAGTCTCTTAGCGTGTTAGTGTGTTAAGTGTGTGAGAAGTTTTCTTTGTGATCCTTTGTTATTTCTGGAGTTTGCGAGTCTTGTAAGTGTTGTCAGAGTCAGAGAAGTCAGTGAACTTCAAAGGAGTGCTTGGGGGAACATTCCATATAAATATTTGTATCTTTTTGATTAAGGTTTGTACTTTGGATTGAAGTTTTATAAATATGTTTTGTTTTGTTATCCTCATGCTTAGTGAGTAGTTTTCTTTTATTTCTTCTTGCAATATGAAGTAATTAAGTAAGAGATTTTGATTTTGTTTAGAACTTCTTTTGTTCATAAAAATTGTGATGATATTTTTACTGGTCCTTCATTTACATACAAATTGGCCACTTGTATTGTAAGAACCTGTTGAGGAACTTATAGACCCGAAATGATTAAGATTTCTTAACTTGTAAGTATCTCATTCTAGCTTGGAAAGAGCAATCACGATCATCTAAAGGGGGGTGCGAATAGATAGGGACATAAGATTTGATGAGCATAGAATTGATGTTTCTAGGGTGACAGACTAGATTCTTTTATCAATTTAGTCTAGAGATTGGAACTAAGAGTCACTGGTAGCTCCTATAGAGAGGGCACAATAGGTAATCTAGGAGTGAGAGACTAGAACCTACCCAACACTACTATACATGCCAACACCAACTTTTGATTAGCCAATGTTCTTTGCACAATTAAAAAGAAAGAAAAGAAATAGCTATGCTCCTATTTGTCATAATAGAACATTTAATTTTCTAAACAAATTTGAAATCCTACACTGATTTTGAATTATTGGCAAGGAGAAAGTCTCTTTGTAGATATTGCTCAAGTCATTACATTTACTTTTACTTGCATATAGTAGAATTTATTAAACTTAATTTTCATCTTTAGACAGTTGCTGCAATCTTAAGTAAAGTTTTCTTAAAGTCAAAATTCCTGTATCTCATTTTATTTTTTACTTATTTTCGGCTTCTTAATACACTAAAATAATGTGCAATTGTATGTATTTATTTTCTGCTTAAATTTGGTGATATTGCACTTTAAAGAAAGGTATTTTCATGTTTTGCTACAAGTATATCTATTTTAGGCAATAGAGCAAAAAGGAGCAAAAAAGAAGAAATTTGGAGCAATTCAGCATACTGGCACCAGATGCACCATTTTCTAGAGATCTGGCACCAGAGGTGCCAGGAACTAGTGCTAGAGGCACCATTTTATAGAGAAACGGCGTTAGAAGCTTCAAAATTGGTGCCAGAGGCGCCAAAATCTTGAACAGCGTGGACTTCAGTTGGCTGGTGCCAGAGATGAAATAAGACAGATTAAGGCAATTAATGACTATTTTTAGCAGCTTTTGAAGGCTCCTAGAAATTCAAACACCCCATGGAGTGATTCAATGCATCTAGACACTTTAAAAAGACTCTTGAATGAAGGGACTTGTCTCTTGGTTTGAAGAGGTGTGTCTTTTGGGAAAAAAGGAGGGAATTTTGAATTCTCTTGAAATGAAGGTTGACCCTAATTAAAAAAAGGGAGGAGTCTAGAGAAGAAGAGGGGGTGAGCTTTTTGAGAGAGTGGTTGACATGAGAGAGAAGTCTTGGGAGAAGAGAAGATTTTCTTCTAAAATTGTAAGAGGAGAGGGAAGTTGAGAGATTTCTTCTTCATTACATTTTTAAAAGAGAATTGAGTGTGATTGTAAAGAGAGAATGTGCTTAAAGGGAACTTTAAGGGATTTTATTGGGAAGGAGTGTTAGAAATTTTGTGTTATTTTCTTTTTTTGTTTTTTAAACTTATTTTTATATATAAAATCTATGTTATGTCGTATCCTCATGAATTCTAAGTAGTCTTCTTTATTTTTCTCCCTACCATGAGATATGGTTTTGTGAAGAATTAATTTTTGTATATAAGGTTTTAAATGTCAATAAATTGTGATGATTTAAACTCTTATTTTCATTTACCTTTTGATCTGACCAATTGAAATGTTAAAATTTTTTGAGAAACATAAGGTCCAAAAGGGTTATGATTTCCACAACATGGTAAGAGTCACATTCAATTCCATTGGTGAGAATGTAGTCTATGGGATTGCGTGCAAATAAATAGCAAAATATACTTTGATGAGTGCACAATTGAAGATATTAAGGTGACAGATTAAAATCCCCAATTTGGTTAAGTTGCTTGGAAACTAATGTAAGATTGTTAGCCCTTAGGGGAGGGAGATGTAAGAGCTCTAGAGTGACATCCAATATCTTCTCAACCTAACCACGAATTTAGGGACCAAACTCTGGATTAGTCAATGTTCTTTATGCACTCTCACAGAGTAAAGAATACGATTGCTCATATTTGATACAATACAATTTTATATGTATTTTAAATGATTTTAATTACTTCACAATCCATAAACTCATTATAAAGGAGAAGGATGCTTTCTTAAATTTGAACTCTCCACAACAAAACTTTGTTTAGTCTTTATAAGCTTATTTTTTAAGTTAAGCAAATAGTTAAGTTAACTTAGTTCTTTTAACTGCATTTCATTTAACACACATTAAATTTAATTTAGATTTGTTTTACATACTTAAGTTTTATAGTTTGAATATTGTGTTTGACGTTATAACCATAAGAATTTCCAAGTCCTTGTCGGATCGATATTTAGGACTCCATTAAAGCTCTTTATTTTGGCAGCTTAAAGATTTTAAAAGATAAAATTATTTATACTGAATTTATTTTTATTGGGATTTAATTGCATACTTACTACTCTGGTATTTTGTGTGTATTGTAGTATTGAAAGATATTTACAATGCACCACAAAACCACCGCATCAAGTTTTTGGCGCCATTGTCGGCGAGTAACGGTAAATTACTTTATAATTTAAAAGTTTTTATTTGAATTGAAAAACCTATTGTATTTAAATTAAATATTTTTATATTTTGGTGTTTTTGCTTATTTTAATTGCTTATTATGTCTATGAATGCGTAGTTTAAGATCTCTAGGTTTAATACCTTACGATTCAAAGTTAGAAAGAACTATCAAAAAAATTCAAAAATAATAACAATAATTAGATAATTTAAAAAAAGTGGCTACAAGCTTAAATAATTCTGGAATTGAAAATGAACATCATCAGAGACCTTTAAGAGATCACACTAATCCTACAACAGATGAAATTCATTTGAGTATACAAATCCCTATTGTAGCTGGCAATTCATTTGATCTTAAACCTGCTATTATCCAAATGGTACAAAATAATCAGTTTGGGGGAACACTGACTGAAGATCCTAACTTACACCTTACTAGTTTTCTAAATTGTGTGCTAAACTTAAATATAATGGAGTGTCGAATGATGTCATCAGACTTACACTATTTTCCTTTTTCATTAACGGATAAAGCTAAGATGTGGTTAAACTAGTTAACACCTGGATCTATCAGAACTTGGGGAGACTTATCACAAAATTTTTTATCTAAATATTTCCCACCATAAAAAATTGCTAAGCTTAAAAATGTTATTACATCTTTTTGTCAATTTGAAGGAGAATCAATTTATGAAGCTTGGGAAAGATTTAAAGATATCCTTAGGAAGTGTCTACACCATGCGATACAAATTGGTTAATACTTCAAACTTTTTATAATGGATTGGTTGGATCTCATAGATCTGTAATTAACGCTGCTGCTGGCGGATCATTAATGTCAAAACCATTTGATGAAGTTATTATTTAATTGAAGAGATGACTACTAATAATTTTTAATGTCCCTCTGAAAAGGTAACTCCAAAAAAGGTAGCTAGTATTCATGATTCTGATGCAATATCTATGTTGGCTGTTCAAATTGCTGCAATATCAAAGAAGATAGATAAATATGGAATGAATTATTCTCAGACATCTCCTGTGCTTGAGGAAAATTCATTGGGAAAAATGATAGATTCTCAATCTTTGTATGAGTCTTTAAATGTCATTAAAAACCGATCTAATAATCCTTATTCCAATTATTATAATCCTGGTTGGAAAAATCACCCAAATTTCAGTTGGAGTAACAATAACTCTAAATCTGTAAATCCGTAATAGTGGAACACTGCTACAAACCCATTGGGAAAATCGAACAATCAGGTGAGTTCTAACTATATACCTTATTACCCTTCAGGTTTCAATAACAATTCACAGAGTAAGGAGAATAAACTGTCAATGGAAGAATTAATATTTCAAATGGGAGCAAAATTACAAAATCAAGGAGCTGTGATTATAAACATGAAAAATCCATTGGGATGTATTGCTCCTGCACTTAGCAATAGACCTCTAGGAACTTTGCCTAGTAATGTTAAGGTAATCTTAAAGATCAAAACAAAGAGCAAATTAAGTTTATTTAACTTAGAAGTGGAAAAGAATTAGAAACAAAAGTTCAAAAAGAAATTCAAGTTTATGTTGAGAAAGAAGGGCTGGAAAATGAAAAATCTAATGAAGATTTTCATTTTGAGTTAGAGTATCTTATTAAACCAATGAAAATTACTGTAGAAAGACCACCACCTCCATTTTCTCAAAGATTGAAGCAGTATAACAAAGATAAACAATTTATAAAATTTTTGGAAATTTTGAGGAAATTGACAATAAATATTCCATTTGTTGAAGCCCTGGAACAAGTGCCAAGCTATGTGAAGTTTATGAAGGATATACTTAATAAAAAGGAAGTTTATAGATGATGAGATAGTTGCACTTAGTGAAGAGTGTAGCGAAATAATTCAAAAAAATCTTCCTGAAAAAACTTAAAGATCCTGGTAGTTTTACTGTTCCTTGTGCTATTGGCGAATGATTTTTTTGGAAGAGCTTTATATGGTTTGGGAGTCGTTATTAGTCTTATTTCTCTATTGATTTTCAGAAGGTTGGGTTTAGGAGAAATTTCACCTACTATTGTAACTCTTCAGTTAGTTGATTGTTTGATTACCTATCCTAAGGAGTTATAGAAGATGTTTGGTAAATGTTGATAAATTTATATTTTCAGTGAATTTTATTGTGTTAGATATGGAGGAAGATAAAAAAAATTCCTATCATTTTAAAAAGACTATTTCTTGCCACTGAAAGAGCTTTGGTAGATGTGCATAAGTGACAATTGATGATGAGAGTTAGCGATAAAGAAGTTACATTTAATATTGCAAAGCTATGAGATATCTAGCAAAAAGAAGAGAGGACGAATGCTTCAGAATGAAAATTAATGATTATTTAAGCAATGAATATTTCACATATACATTTGAAAATAAAATTGAAGAAGAATATTTGAAGTATGAGAATGAGGATATAGTTCAAGATGAATCTATGGAAGTGAGTAATGAAGAATTAGATTAAGTTCAGGAACAATTTAAACTGTTAGATCCTATGGATGGTAATAAAAATTTGACTTCTTTGATTGTAAAACTTCCTGAACAAAAAATGAAAACACTTTCTATACATTTAAAATATGTCTTTCTAGGAGATTTATCAACATTACCTGTTATTGTATCATCAAAATTAACTGAAGCACCACAACAAAGTTGCTAGAGACTTTAAGAAGATATAAGAAAGCTTTTGGATGGACGTTAGCTGATATTAAAGGAATTAATCCTTTGATTTGTATGCATAAAATTTTATTGGAAGAACATCATGAACCAAAAGCTGATCCTCAAAGGAGATTAAACCTGATGATAAAAGATGTTATTAACAAAGAGATTTTAAAATTGTTAGATGCTGGAATAATATATCTTATTTCAGAAAGTGATTGGGTGAGTCTAAGAAAGGGGGGTGTGAATGTTATGACAAATGAGACTAATGAATTAATACCAACAAGAGAAGTAATTGGATGACGATTTTGCATTGATTATAGAAAATTAAATTCAGCCATCAGGAAAGATCACTTTCCTTTACCCTTTTTGGACCAAATGTTGCATAGGCTAGCCGGGCACAAATATTTATCTTTTTTAGATGGATATACCGACTATCATCAAATACCAACTGCTTCAGAGGATCATGAGAAAATAATGTTTACTAGTCCTTATGGTACTATTGCTTTTCAATGAATGCCTTTTGGTTTATGTAATGCACCTGCAACATTTCAAAGATGTACGATATCAATTTTCAGTGATCTAAGTGAAAAAGGGATAAAAGTCTTTATGGATGATTTTTTTATGCTTGGAACTTCATTTAAAATATGCCTAAATCATTTAGAAAAAGTTCTAAAATGATATGGAAAGACAAATTTAGTATTAAGCTGGGAAAAATGTCAATTCATGTTTACAGGAGGAATTGTACTTGGACATAAAATTTTAGAAAATGGCATGGAAGTAGTCCGACAAAAAATCAAGTTGTAGCTAACCTACCTCACCCTTCTACTATAAGAGGACTTAGGAATTTTTTAGGACATACTGGTTTTTACAAGCAGTATATTAAAGATTTTTCAAAAACTACAAAGCCTTTATGCCAACTTTTAAAAAATGATTCAAAATTTAATTTTAATCAAGAGTGTTATGATGCCTTTGAAATATTGAAAGAAAAATTAATTCCTACTCCTATAATTGTTTCACCTGATTGGGAGAAATCATTTGAGCTAATGTGAGATGTAAGTGCTTATGCAATTGGAGTTATTTTAGGGCAGAGATATGACAAAATTTTTAAAGTTATATGTTATGATAGTAAAACTCTCAATGATGCTTAAATTAATTATATCATTATTAACAGAGAGTTATTAGCCATTATTTATGTTTTTGATAAATTTAGGTCATATCTAATAGGAGTTAAATATGTTTTGCATACTGACCTGTCGGCACTAAAAAGTTGAGGAGTTGCCCGTTGGAAGCTGTCGATTGTCAGAATCGAAAGCCTGTCACCCGCTTCGGAAAGACATTATATATATATATATATATATATATATATATATATATATATATATATATATATATATATATAT
>JXCR01046792.1:0-15115 GCA_002079205.1 Phalaenopsis hybrid cultivar | reverse complement strand
ATATATATATATATATATATATATATGTTTTCTTTATGAATTTCGTGTACTTGAGAGACCTACATATTGAGAAAATACTTTAAAACATATTTAGATACTGAATTTTATGGAAGATTTAAGAGTCATTTAAAATTAAAACAAAATGGTGCAGAAATCTGAACTAGTATCAGAGGCGCCATTTTCCAGATAGCTAGCGTCAGGAGCCAGAAACGTCGCGGTTACTGGAATGAAAAAGGATGATTTTAAAGGCAATTTTAGGTGGTTTTTCGCCGGTTTTTTCCTAGTAACTCTCAAAAATTGAAGTTTGAAGTTATTTACGAGTGGAAAACGAATGGAGAGTCACCATTTTTCAAATCCTATGGCTTCTCACTCTAAAGAAACTGCTAGATTTGGAATTTTTTACAGGAGTAAGTTCATCATTTTCGATGCTCAAAAGTTATATGATCATATTCATATGAAGAAGAGATTAATCAAGGATCAAGGCTTTGTGAATCAAGGATTCAACACACCAAATACACTAGTGGAGGAGATTATTGCACAGAGATGCTTGGAAGTACTATGTCATACCGCTGCTGCGGTAGTAGTTCCTGTGGTGAAAGAATTTTATACTAATCTTCATGGAATTATCTAAGGAGTTGTCTATGTCCAAGGCGGGTGAGTACCATTTAGTCCTTCGAGAATAAATGACATGTTTATGATTGAAAGAGTTTCTATTTGTCACTATGCAAATTTTGTCTCTATGAGAGACAACATGGATGAAATCTATTGATTCCTTATTGATGAAGTGCAAATTAAGAGATAAGAGATAATAGACATGTAATTTTTTCTTCATCATTATTGAATCCTGCATTGAAGGCGTGACATTTCTTTATTGCATCAAAACTACTTCGTTCTATGAAAATCAGAAAAGTGATGAAGAAAAGTGCAATTTTGAATTATTGTATTAAAACCAGAAGACCTACTGTTGTGGGTGCTTTAATTGAAAAATATGTTTTAGGTTTGATTATCAACGGATCAACTTATGAGCTGGGACATCCATCTACCATATTCCTGCTATGTAGCCAGTCACAAGCACTTTATGAAAGTTGGGAAAAGTGCTTCTCCCTTGGAAGCCTATGGACCCAAAAGTTTGTTGCAACTGCATTGGGAATGGGGAGGAGAACAATATTCTTATAGATCAATCATCTCAAAATTTGTCACCCATTCAACCCCTCTTTCCTTAGAGTTTGCATGATATTTTGAAAAGGATCAAGAAATTGGAGAAAGAGGTACAAAATATTATGAATTCAATTAGAAATATTTTTGAGATATTTGATCATTTTAATTGGAGGATGAAGGAGCAATTTGAACATGTCAAGCATATTGAAGAAGGTATGGTGCAAATGTTTAAGAAAAATGCTTGGATTGAAGAAGATTCAACGAACGAATGTCCTCATCGACCTTTTTACAACTTGTACGTTCACTACCAATCCATGAGAAACTTTCAAGAAGATGAAAGTGAAGAAGATGTTTGAACTCGTTTCAGTATAGAATTCATAGTTATAATTGCATATGTGTGTTATGTGTTTATGTTGGATTTCATTTACTTTTATAACGAAATCTTATATGTGTTGTTTGTTAAATGTTTGATATTTGGGCTTCAATGCTAGTTTGTTGGCTTGAAAAATGTTTGTTTGTAATCATTTGGATTATATATATAAATGTGAGTTTTGAGTTGTTTATGAAATTTTAGGTTAGAAAATTGAATATGTGTGTTATGTGTTTAGGTTGTCCATCTACTTCTAATTCTATTTCACTAGAAAATATTATGGAACGGTTAATGATTTAACAATCAGATCTTATAATAATGCAAAATAGAATAGGTGATTTGGAATCAAGAGATGCTCACAATGATGATTATCAAATGAGAAGAAGAAGAAGAAGAAGAAGAAGAAGAAGAAGAAGAAGAAGAAGAAGAGGAAGAAGAAGAAGACGAAGAAGAAGAAGAAGAAGAGGAAGACGAAGAAGACGAAGAAGAAGAGGAAGACGAAGAAGAAGAAGAAGCAGAAGAAGGAGAAGAAGAAGAGGAAGCAGAAGAAGGAGAAGAAGAAGAGGAAGCAGAAGAAGGAGAAGAAGAAGAAGAAGCAGAAGAAGGAGAAGAAGAAGAAGAAGCAGAAGAAGAAGAAGAAGAAGAAGAAGCAGAAGAAGAAGAAGCAGAAGAAGAAGCAGAAGAAGAAGAAGCAGAAGAAGAAGCAGAAGAAGAAGAAGAAGCAGAAGAAGCAGAAGAAGAAGAAGAAGAAGAAGAAGAAGAAGAGGCAGAAGAAGAAGAAGAAGAAGAAGAAGAAGAAGAAGAAGAAGAAGAAGAAGAAGAAAAAGAAGAAGAAGAAGAAGA
Organism: Phalaenopsis hybrid cultivar; assembly: GCA_002079205.1. Taxonomy (NCBI): domain Eukaryota; kingdom Viridiplantae; phylum Streptophyta; class Magnoliopsida; order Asparagales; family Orchidaceae; genus Phalaenopsis; species Phalaenopsis hybrid cultivar. The sequence continues at coordinate 12,744 of JXCR01046792.1, read as the reverse complement.
CGAGGAGGAGGAGGAGGACGATGATGAGTAAAATTTATTGGGTTTTGTTTATTTTTATTTGTTTTTATTTTTTTGTTTTATTATTGATGATATGAGTTGGAACAATTTATGTGTTTGGTTTGTGGATTTATATAACTTGTCTGTATACGTAGCTGTAAATTGTGGATTTTTATTTCGGCATTGAGAAGAAGAAGAAGAAGAAGAAGAAGAAGAAGAGGAGGAGGAGGAGGAGGAGGAGGAGGAAGAAGAGGAAGATGAGGAGGAAGATGATGAGTAAAATTTATAGGGTTTTGTTTATTTTTATTTGTTTTTATTTTTTTGTTTTATTGTTGATGATATGAGTTGGAACAATTTATGTGTTTGGTTTGTGGACCTATATAACTTGTCTGTATACGTAGCTGTAAAATGTGGATTTTTATTTCAGCATTGTTAGTAGCTTTAATTTACTGTTTATGTTTTTAATTTATTTTTCCTAACAAATCCTTTGATGTATTCATTTAATGCTTTAAAGCCTATACCTTTAAATTAGTACCTTCAAGATGTCAGAGCCAAGTTTCATAGTCAGAATCCTCTACAGGTTAGTTTTATTTTTATGCATTTACTGTTTTCTTTCACCTAAAAAATTTTGTTCTACATGCTTTATTTATTATTTAAAAATTTAATTTTGGGGGAAAGAAAAATTTCTTTAATAGAAGTAAACTAAATTTTATTTGTCTGCAATTAGCTATATTGTTAAGATTAATTTAACATGACCTTGGATATTGGAGTTTAACTTTAAATAACTATATTTTTGTTTGTAAATATTATGGTAAATTTAAGCAAAAATCATTAATAATGAAGGTCAATTCTAGAGTTAAGATATTTAGTATGAAAGAATAAGTCTATGTTTTTCTATTTAAATTAAAGAAAATTGTATTTTTGAAGTATTAAGAATCTTAGAGTTTCATGTAAGAAGAAAAGAATGAGACTTTATGAAAAATTTTCAAAGCTAATATGCATTTATAAAGTGAAGAAAGCTTTGTAAGAAGTTTTAACTTTAAGAAGAGGATAGTGAAGTTTACAAATATTAAATGTTATCCATATATAGTAATCCTTACATGAAAAAGGAAAAAGAGAAAGGATTGAAAATGATCCTATAGAAAACAAAAGAAAAAGAAAAGAAAAATATGTGAGGACAAGCTTCAGGAGTTGTTTGATAAAAAATTGGCTTCACTTGAATCAACTTAAGAAAAAAGGCTTTATTACATTTTCTAAACTTATATATGAGTATTAGCATCCTTAATAATAAGGTTTTCATGAAATTCTTTTTCATATGGATATTCTAAGTATCATTGATATGAGAAATTACAATTCTTCTTGAAATGAATGGAGATTCAAAACTTTTAGACTAGATTACTAGGTGTTCTTATACTTTTAGTTTTAACCTAAGTTAAAAGTTTTTCTTGAGTTATATTATTATATTTATTAAACTGAATTATAGAAGTTTATATGTTAGTCCCTGTCATAAGTCATATTTTTATATAGTAAAAGAGTCACTTGAGGACAAACCACATTTAAGTTTGGGGGATTTTGATACACCAAAATAATCTGTAATTTTATGTATTCATTTTATGCTTAAATTTTGTAATATTGCACTTTAAAGAAGAGTATTTTCATGTTTTGCTGCAGGTATTCGATTTTAGGCAATTGGAGAAAAAAGGAGCAAAAAGGAAAAAAATTATAGTCAAAACGGAGCATTTCAGCATCCTGGCTCTAGAGGCACCATCCTATAGAGAGCTGGCACTAGAGACACTAGGAACTAGTGCCAGAGGCACCATTTTACAGAGAAGCAACTTCAGAAGCACCTAAATTGGCGCCAGAGACGCCAGAATCCACAACAACGTGGACTTCAGTAGGCTGTTGATACACCTAAAATATATAGTCTTTATGTATACATTTTTATACCAATTTTTGTGATATTGTGCTTTAATGAGAGATATTTGTGTGTTTTTCTTTCAAGTACAATCAAATGAATAAAAATGGTGAAAGGAGTGAAAAAGGATAAAATTTGGAGAAAAAATGAAGAAGGTGTGAAATTGAACTGAAGCGTTTAAGCACCAAGGACTAGTGCTTACGCACTAGTGAAATAGAGAGAGTTGTGCCTAAGCACCCAGTACCCGCGCTTAAGCTCCAAAAGTAGTTACTTGATGATTCAATGAATTTGGACAAATTTTTGAAGAGGTGTTTGAAGCAACCCTTGATGAAAATATGGGAATTAGTTAATGAACACAAAAATTCATTCAATTGGCTTTTGAAAGGAGGCAACTTCTAGAAGATTCATTGAATGTGGACAGATTTTAAAGAGACACCAATGCACCTTTTGAAAAATTATAAAAGAAGACTTGGATTGAGGAGCAGAGAGAGCCCAACCCCCATTTCAGTCGCCCACATGCAGCCGTCGCCGCCTCCACTTTTCTTTTTATTTTAAGTTATAGTTTGTATTGTAAGTGAATGAATATATTTAAACGAACTTCAAGACTTTGGTGGAGAAGATTGAGATAAGTTTTTATTTTTGTGACTGCATTTGGTTTTAAATTAGACTTTTTATTTGTTTGCATGATTTCTACTTTAAAACTTTAGTGTGGTTGTGTTTTCTCCATGAATTCTGGGCAGTTTTCTTTAGCTTTTTCCTTAAAATGATAAGTGATTAAGTGTTAGATGGAAGTTGTGTGAAGTATTAGTCTTTAACGTTGGAAGAAGTTGTGATGATTTTAAACCTTATACTTCATCTACTTCTTGATTTGGCCAATTAATATGTTAATACCTATTGTAAGAAAATGTAAGATCCGAGATGATATTGTCTCAGTCAAAATATGGTAAGATCACATGAAATTGTATATGTGAGAATGTAATTCATATGATTGAGTGCAAATAAATAGGAAAATAAACTTTGAAGGGTGTAGAATTAGAGGTTTTTAGAGTGATGGGCTAAAGCCCCCAATTTAATTTATAATTTTAGGATTTGATACGAGATGTTAGCCCCCAGGTGGAGGGAGAAGAGGGAAATCTAGAGTGAGAGCTAGTATCTTGCTTACATAACCTAACTTCAAGACTATTCAAACATTAAATTAGTCATTGTTCTTTATAGCATCTCTAGTAAGGGTATAGAATATTATTGCTCCTATTTGACATAACAGAACTAGAATACTTTTACAACATAAATCATATACTTGTTACTGATTCAAGATAAGGAAAAAGTTATTTTATTTATATTTCCTTCACCTTACAAGTATCTAGTTAAGTTTAGTTAGTTGTTTACTTTATTTTTAATTATAAAAAAATTACAAAAAGAATAAAACTTTCATTCTTATTATAACATTTAGAGTTTGAGTAAGAATATTTTGCTAAACAGAATTTGTTTTCTAGTTTCTCCTGATTTGTAGTTGCATTTTATAGTTATCCCTGTTGGTTCAATATTCGAGGCTTAATCAAAAAGTACTATATTACTTGATAACAATACGTATACTTGCATAATATCCCATAGATAAATATAATAATTGTATTCTTATTTGATTCAAAGTCAAGTTTGTGCCTACCTATTGCTGTGATTAAGTTTTGGCACCGTTGCAAAGTAAGAATTATAAGTAAGGAAAAATTAAGAATATAATCGCGTACATCGCATTGACTTATAAAAAGTTTTGGAATCAAGTTTTTTGCGCCGTTGCCAAGGATAAACAAAAAAATACAAAACTTTTGAAGAAATTTTTAGAAAGCAAATTTCTATTTTTATAAAGTCTTATTTAAACTTGTAGATTTATTATAGGAATATTGTAGTGTTATATTTATATAAAGTTCTTATTTGTGTGTTTGTGTTTCGTAGTAATGTATGCATAGTTCAAGTTCTGTAAAACTAAAGCACTGCGATTCTGAATTAGAGAGAACTATTAGAAAAATTAAAAAAAGTTAAAAATTACTGAAAAAAATCAAAAATTTTAAGAAATGACAAATCAAAATAATAAAAATGTTGAAATTAATCAACATATTAGATCTTTAAGAGATTATATAAATCCTACAGTGGATGAACTTCATTGTAGTATTAAAAAATCTGTTGTAGTAGCTAATTCATTTTAACTTAATTTCTCTATTATCCAAATGGTTTCAAATAATTAGTTTGGGGGAGCACCAACTGAAGATCAAAATTTATATCTTGCCAAGTTTCTAGAATTGTATGCTACATTTAAATATGATTGTGTATCAGATGATGCTATAAGACTTAAAATTTTTCCTTCTCCCTGAGGGATAAGACTAAGATCATTGAGGGATAAGGCTAAGATATGGATATATTTATTAGCGCCTGAATCTATCAGCAGTTGGGGTGATTTAGCAGAAATTCCTTGCTAAATATTTTCCATCATAAAAAACTGTGAAGTTTAGAAATGATATTACATCTTTTTGTCCGTATGAAGGGAAATCTATTTATGAAGCATGTGAATGATCTAAAGAACTACTGAGAAAGTGTCAACATCATGATATACCAGATTGGTTAATATATCAAATTTTTAACAATGAATTAATTGGATCTCTTAGATCTATCATCGATGCTGGTGGTGGTGGTTCATTGATGTCAAAATCATTTCATGATTCTTATGCTTTAATTGAAGAGATAGCTACTAATAATTTTCAATGGCCTTCTAAAAGAGAAAATCATAAGAAAGTAGTTAATATTCATGAATCTAAAGCTTTTGCAATGTTAGCAAATCAAGTTTCTGCAATTTCAAGGAAGTTAGATAAATTTGGAATGATTTTTTCTCAACCAATTGCAATGAGTGAAGAGAATTCATTAGGCCAAATGGTAGATTTTGAAGCATCATTAGAAACTTTGAATGCCATAAACAACAAACATAATAACCCATATTCAAACTATTATAACTCAGGTTGGAAGAACCATCACAACTTTAATTAGAATAATACTTCGGGTAGTAATATCAGCAATGAGAGAACAACCAAGTAAATCCATTGGGAAACTGGAAAAATCAAGGGAATAGTAGTTATAAATCTACTTATCCTCCAGGTTTTAATAGTAATCCATAATTCAAGGAGAAAAATTTGTCTATAGAAGAGTGGTGTTACAAATGGGAAATCAGTTACAAAGTTAAGGAGTTATAATTAGAAATATTGATAATCAATTGAGACAAATAGCAAATTCATTATGTAATAGATCCCAAGGAACACTTCCTAGCAATATAGAAGTAAATCCAAAAAACCAGAATAAAGAGCAAGTAAAAGTTGTTCAACTTAGAAGCGGAAGAGAATTAGAAGTTATAGTTCAAAAAGAGACTGAAGTAGAGAGAAAAGAAGTTAAACATCCTGAAGAGGATGCCCTGAAAGGTTTAGAGAGACATATTTCTCCACTTAAAATTGACTTAGAAAAACCACCACTTTCATTTCCTTAGAGGCTTCGTCAACGAAAGTTGGATAAACAATTTTCAAAATTTATGGAAATCATCGAGAAGATTACAATTATAATTTCATTTGCTGAAGCCTTAGAAAAAATTTCAAGCTATGTGAAGTTTATGAAGGATTTTATTAACATGAAAATGAATTTTGAAGATAATGAGACTGTTGCACTTAGTGAGGACTGTAGTACTATAATTTAGAAAAAATCTTCCTGAAAAGCTTAAAGATCCTTGTAGCTTCACATTTCCATGTGTAATAGGCGACAAATTTTATGAGAAAGCTTTATGTGATTTAGGGGCAAGCATTAACCTTATGTCATTACAACATTTAAAATATTGGGATTAGGAGAAATATACCCTACTACTGTAACTCTGCAATAAATAGATCATTCAATAACATATCCTAAAGGAGTTATAGAAGATGTCTTAATGAAAGTGAATCAATTTATCTTTATTGTTGATTTCATTGTGCTAGATATGGAGGAAGATAGAAGATACTTATTATTTTTGGGAGACCTTTCCTAGCTACAAGAAGAACAATGATAGATGTGCAGAAAGGGGAATTAACTATGCACGTCAATGATCAGATAGTGACGTATAATATTTCCAAATCAATGAAATACGCTACAAAAGGTAAAGATGTTGACTGTTATAGAATAGATGTGCTAAGATATTTAAGTGGATTCTATTTTAAAACAACTTTTGAAGAGAAATATAAAATGAAAGAGTTGGAACATGAGCAAGAGGAGGTATTAGATCAATTTGAAGATTTTACAAGGAAGATTCAAATTATGTTTGAGAAAGTTTTGAAGTTTTGGACACCACAGAAAAATATAAGTATTTTTATCCATCAATTGAAAACCTCTTGAGCTTGAGTTGAAGTTACTTCCTAAACAGTTAAAGTATGCATTTTTAGGTGATTCCTCAACATTACGTGTTATAATATCCTCAAAATTAACGATAGAAGAAGAAATGAGTTTAATGAAAACTTTGAAAAATTATAAGAAAGCCTTTGGATAGATAAGTGCTGATATTAAAGGAATAAGTCCTTCAATTTATATGCATATAATTCATATGGAAGAGAATTATAAACCCAGAGCTAATCATCAAAGAATATTAAATCCTATCATTAAAGTTTTTAATAAAGTGATTTTGAATTGGTTAGATGCTGGAATTATCTACCCTATTTCAGATAGTGCATGGGCTAGTCTAATTCACCACATTTCTAAGAAAGGAGGAGTGACTGTGACTATGAATGAACATGATGCGTTGATACCAATAAGACAAGTCACAGGATGGTGACTATGCATTGATTATAGAAAATTAAACCTTGCCACTAGGAAAGATCATTCTCCACTACCCTTTCTAGATCAAATGTTGGATAGACTAGCTGGGAATAAATACTTTTATTAAGTTTAATCCATCTCCTATATCTAACTTTGTGGATATTTTGTTTGACTTGGTTGATTTTTTTCACCTTGTTGATAGTCATGTTGAACTGATTAGACTCTCAGCCTCTATAAATCAGTCCATGACTCATCGAGATACTTCAATATCCAACATTGATGGTTAGACCTCTATACTTATATGACCGAGATATTTCTGCATCTCTTAATGCTTCAGCAAAGGAATTGCACCCCTCAGTTGCTCTTATCTTAGACTTGCCTTTGATGATTCTTGAGGTTGAATCTAGGATAGATCTTGAGATTGGGCTTAAGCCAGACCACATATGCACCTTCTTAGGATTTGCAAATCCTCATGGTTTGGGGGATTCAAACTAAGTCACGATGACTGAATCCCTTCTTTTAATGAACTTTCACCTAAGTCCTTAGAGCACTTCAGAATGACTAGATGGCTGTCATATAGATACTAGTAGTTTTAGAGACTATTTAGATCTCTTAGTTTTCCATTCAGCTAGACCGATGGAAATTTAACAAGTAATGGACAATAAAATTCTTAGAATCCTTTTGGGAGAATTTTAAGTCAAAAGAAATTACTTTATTACAAAATAAGCTCTACCAGATATAGTAATTTTCAAGAAAAATATAAAAAAATATATGTGAAAAGGCCTAAAAAAGATTGGCCAACACTCATGAGAAGAAGATTGAGGTGAGCGGGAAATCAAAAATTTTGATATAAAGAACTTTTTGATTTCAAAATTCTCCTGATAAGATCCTTAGAATATTGAGATTCAGAGAATTTTTAAGTGAAATTGGGATGAATGATAAATTAGTAATGGATTAAAAGAAATATTCAAAATGAAAACATTTTCTTAACACTTGGATACGAATGATGAGGCTTATTTAGGCAGAGGGTGAAAAGAATTAAAGGATAGGGGCTAGGAAAGAGTACTTAGTAAAAATCCCACCTGGACATGAATTTTGCAAACATTATGTTTTGCATGGTATAGCTGGTCATGAATATGAGATGCCTGCATGAGAGCTCCTCATACTAGTTCAATTTGGTATGTCACACTAAATCATGTCTGATAATGGCTTATGCTGGAGATAAAAAATATATATGCCAATAAAAAATGTGAGTGGCATGGAAGGCTCTCTTTAGCTTCGTGGGTATGTTGTACAACATAGCTTACACCTTCTCATATGCTTTATACGTTGACCCTAGGGTCCAGTAGTCCTTCCTTTGGAAGTTAACTTGCCTTTGCTGTAGTTTTCTACCCACATTTGTTATGCTTTATGCGTCGACCTTCGGGTCATGATGGCCCTTCCTCCGGAAGTGGCTATCCTCCTTCGTGGGTTCATGGGTTCTTACCCACTTGTGTTACCCTCTAGGTCTGACTGCCTTCCTTTGGAAGAAAGGCTTGCCTTATCATGAGGTCTTCACTCACTACCTTTTACACTTTGTGTGTCAGCCCTCAGGTCGTTGCGAGTTTCCTTTGGGAGCTGACTTGCCTTTCAATGTGGGGATTTTACCCACCACCTCTTACGCCTCGTGCACCGACCCTCAGGTCCTAGTGGGCTTCCTTCGGGAGCCAACTTTTTTTTGTGTGTGGGATTTTACCCACCACCTTTCACGCTGCATTAGCCTCGGGTCGTGGCAGGCTTCTCTCATAAGCTGACATGCCTTTGTGGTGGGATTTTGCCCACTACCTCTCGCGCTTTAAGTGTCGACCCTATGGGTCCAACAGTCCTTCCTTTAGAAGTTGACTTGCCTTTCAGGCTAGGATTCTGCCCATCGCTTTTTATGCTTTAAGCGTCGACCTTAGGGTCCCGGTAGTCCTTCCTTTGAAAGTTGAATAGCCATCTTTGTGGGCATGTGGTACGACTTATCGTACACCAACCCTTTTTGTGCTTCATTGCACATAAGAGAGGTCTTGAGCATCTCTTAAAATTGATTTCTGAATTTTCAAAAAGGCAAAGTGGAAGTCCTATAGGCGGCTTATACCTGGTGCAACCAGTAATTAGTGTAAGTGAAGCTAAGTACTTCTCTTATCCTCTCTTTTCGGTCCCTTGCTTTGAGCGGGTCTGAATGATCGTGTGCCACCCATCATAAATGAGCGTGGTGGATACGTTTGTCCCACTCATCATAAATGAAAGTGGAAGATGCCCTTTTTTCTAGAGGATTTGAGCTTAGTTTCATAACTAAGCATTCCCTGGTTAGCATATCTTGCCCAGCTAACCTTTTGAAATATCACGATTGACGGAAGTCAATTTCAATTGATATTTGCCTTATACAGGAAAGACATGCCCATTCCTAGCATTTTGTTTTGCTTAGTTATTCTACATAAGGTTTGAACTGAGCACCTTTCTATGGATATACTCATCCCGCTCACTTCAGATGAGTGTGGTGTATTCCCTCTTATGGAATATGATTTGGTTTGTGCCTTATGGATAGACACCATTTGGTTGGTGCAATCTATCTAGCCCAACCCTTCTCAGGTGTCTTGGCTGACCAAGGTCAAGTTCGATTGATACCTCTTTTATGCAAGAAAGCTATGCTCCATTCCTCGCCACCTCTATTCGGTTGAGCACCCCGTGTGGGTCCAAATTAGAGTTTCCCACTCACTTCAAATGAGTGCGGTGCTTTCCCCTTTAAGGGATGTTCTTGGGTCAGGTTAGAGCAACATACCCTTGTGGTTGGAAAGTTATATTTTCACCAACCATTCCTGGATACTACAACAATTTCTCAGTGGAATTCATTCTTTAAAATCTTCGGTAGCAGTATCATATATAGGTTGGTTTCATTGCCTTGTTGGAGCGACATGTCGCATCGGGTTTAGACTTCATCTATTATCTATCCAATTTATGTTCTAAGTCAGAGCCACTTTTGATGTCTGACGTTTACCCTGATATATTCCCCGACAACAATTATTATATCCAGTTCTTACAGGAAATATTCACTGAGCTCTCCCCAGCGATAGCTACTTTGCTTGTTCTTAGGGACCTTTTAGCGAGATTTACTTCATTGTTGCTTACTAAAAGCACTATACATTTAGACTTGTGAGTCCACCTAGATGATATATTTTTAATTGATATGGTTGGTTTTATCTACCATGTGGAGTACCATGTTGTATTAGTCAGACAGCTGATCCATGGATCCCCAGTGAAAGTTGCTTCGTTAGTGCTAACGTAAAAGCACTCTTGGTGTTAGAAATTTCTTATATCTAACCCCATTTGATGGTTTTGACTGGTTTAGTTGGTTTTATCCACCTACTCAAATGACATGCTGTGCCAGTCAGCTAGCTAACCCATGTCTGCATCGAGACACTCGATGCCTCCCCAGCAAACATTAGCTTGCTAAATGAGAGAATCCCTGACGAGAGTCATCTCGTTGGAGGTTGTGTAAACACTCATATGGTTAGACCATCTTGATCGTATAACCATATCTTCTTGACTACTTTGGTTAGTTTTGTCCGTAAAGTCAAATGACATGTTATATCAATTTTACCACGGATCCATGTTCTGTTAGATTCATTGGATGTCCAACTATACTTTGAGCATGATACCTCGGGCTGTTATACCGCATGGTTGCTCATTTGATATTTCAGTAGGATACATAACTTCTGTATTATTTTATATGCTCAGTCAGGATACATTCCTCCTGCGCCATTTCATATATTTGAGCAGAATACATACCTCCTGCCATATTTGATGCTTGGTCAGGATACATACCTTCTAGACTATTTCGATTAGGATACATACCTCCCTGATCGTTTGATGTTCTAATCAATAGAACTATTGCCTTCACTTGGTTGACCCATGATGATAAGACCTCATTTTGAGGCATGTCAGGTTTTGTAACCATTCTTTGAAGCCTCTCAAACCATATGTCTGCTTCAGCCAATTCCTTTATAAGAGCGTCTTCGACTTTACATAGCCATATGTTCGATGTCACTTGAGATCAACTACATTGTGGTCGGTTCACTATGTGTACATCTTGTCTTCAAACACTTTTTGGTTTTATAACCACATTTCTTGAGCCATATAACCTTATAGTCGGCTCTGTTATGAGAACATTTTGTCTTCGGACACTTTTGGCTTTCTAGCCATGTTCCTCAATCCATGTGACCTTAGGGTCGACTCTGTTATGAGGACATCTTTTTTTTGACACCTTTGGCTTCATATAGCCTTATACTTTGATGCTTCTTGAACCACATGCCCTTTTGGGCCAGTTCATTTACGAGAGTATTCCGTCTTCAGACATTCTTTGGGTCATGCCTCTACGGCCTCTAAACCCACCCCTAGGTTATGCCTCTATAGACTCTGAACCTATTTCATGGTCATGCCTCCACGACCTCTAAACCACTGTCTTTGGTTATCCCTTCATGGCCTCTGAACCATCCTTCTCGGTCGGTCATACTATATAGTCACTGGTTCAATCGCCACCTCTGATCAGGATATGTTGTTCTTTATAGTTGCCTGATTAATGTGATGGGTGTTTCATCTTAAGGAGATCAGTTTGACTCGCAATCGGGGTCTCTTTCAAGGGAAACATAACATGAGACTTGGTTGCACGAGATGATTGAGCCTTCTCCCCTACCATTTTGAATGAGGTCAGGTACGGGGTTTACATCGATTCTATTGTTTCGAATGTGGTTAGACAAATTGATGTGCCATTTCGAATATGATCAGACAAACTTTACCTCAGCCATACCATGTCCAGTTTATCTAGCATGGCTAGGATCCATTGAGTCATGTCTTTGTGGCCTTCAAACTCATTCCTAGGTCATGCCTTTTCGGCCTCTGAACCTATTTCTGTTGTTATGCCTCTATAACCTCTGAACCACCCTCCTAGGTTTTGCCTTTATGGCCTCTGAACCTATTTTCGTGGTTATGCCTCTGTGGCTTATGAAGCACCCTCTTAGGTTATGCCTTTATGGCCTTTGAGTCTATTTTTGTGGTTATGCCTCTAAGGCCTCTGAACCACCCTCCTAATTTATGCCTTTATGGCCTCTGAACATTTTTTCTCGGTTATGCCTCTATGGCTTCTGAACCAATTCCTCTAGGTCATGCCTCTATGTCCTTTGAACTAATTCCATGGGTAATGCCTCTACAGCCTCTTAACCCATTTCTGTGGTTGGTCAAGTTTCGACTTGTTGGCCACATCCTCAACCAACCTGTCCAGTTTATCTGATCTAGTTGAGTTTCTTTTTTTCTTCTCCTGGCATGTCACTTTGACTACGAGGAGATTCTATCTTTTTAGGATGCTGCCAACATGTGCACTGTGCCCCAGTGGCGTTGCACACTTGTTGGGGGTCCTTTGTTAGCATCAAATTTTGATGTCATAAGGCGCAGGGTGTTTGCTCAAGTGCTAAAGAATGTTGCTTGATGCATGTATTAACTCCTGTAGCGCGAGACGTCCATTTCAAATCCACTGACACATGTTGAGGGGCACGTAGTCGGGATCATTTGCAAGGCTTTAGCTTTTTCTTAGGTGAAGATTGACCGACATTCTGCACGTCGGACGACTCTAATCGGGTTGAAAATAATATTATTCATCACATTGCACGTGAAATTGGCTCGAATTGGCTTAATCACCAGCGAGCTCGTTCAGATGGCCCCGGACGACAAAATGGACCATGCGAGTGAGTCCAGAATGTCAATTTCATTTGGAAAAGGTGCTCGCGGCGTAAAAATGCGCAAATTATTTTTTTGGCCTAAATCGATAAAAAAGTGGTTTGAATGACCCCGAACGATGAAACAGGCAGCGTGGTCACACCCGGAACGTCAATATTATCTAGAAGAGAAGTTCATTTCGCTACGATGACGTGTTCGACAAAAGAGATGCGGAGAGATAAGAATAATAACATTATTATTATTATTATTATTATTATTATTATTATTATTAT
>JXCR01046791.1:9599-20285 GCA_002079205.1 Phalaenopsis hybrid cultivar | reverse complement strand
TATTTTTCTGTTTCAATCTTTGAGGAAATGGTGGTGGTGGTCTTTCTATAGTGATTTTCATTAATTTAATAGAACATTCTGATTCAAAATAAAAATCTTCACCAGATTTTTCATTTTTCACCTCATCTTTTTTAACTTTGTTTTCTAATTTTTTTCCACTTCTAAGTCGAATAATCTTAATTTGCTCTTTGTTCTGATCTTTAGAATTTACTTCAACATTACTAGACAACTTTCCTGAAGATCTATTGTTAAGTACGGCAGCAATACATCCCAATTGATTTTTCATGTTTCTAATTGTAGCTCCTTAACTTTGTAATTGACTCCCCATTTACAATATCAATTCTTTTATTGACAACTTTTTCTCTTTACTGTGCAAATTATTAAATCCTGGAGGGTAATAAAGTATATAAGTTGGATTTCCTTAATTGTTGGAGTTTCCCAATGAGTTCGCAGTGTTATTTCCCCATTGCAGACTTGCGGCATTAAAATTATTGTTACTCCAACTAAAATTTGGATAATTCTTCCAACCGGGATTATAATAATTGGCATAAGGATTATTAGAACGATTATTTATTGCATTTAAGGTCTCATAAGAAGATTAAGATTTTATCATTTATCCTTTACAAAAATATTTTCTATAACTCCTTTAGGATAGTTAATCGAACGATCAACTAACTGAAGAGTTATAGTTGTAGGTTAAATATCTCCTAAGTCTAACCTTCTGAAAATTAATAACGGCATAAGATTAATTCTGGCTCCTAAATTACATAAAGTTTTTCCAACAAAATTTTCGCAAATAGCACAAGAAATTGTAAAACTTTCAGGACTTTAAGTTTTTCAGGAAGTTTTTTCCTGAATTATAGCGCTACACTCTTCACTGAGTGAAACATTCTCATTATCTACAAGCTTCTTTTACTTATTAAGTATATCTTTCATGAACTTCACATAGCTTGGCATTTATTCCAAAGCTTCAATAAATGGAATGTTAATGGTTAATTTTCTCAATATTTCTAAAAATTTTGAAAAGTAGTTCTATTTTTCTGTTTCAATCTTTGAGGAAATGGTGGTGGTGGTCTTTCTATAGTGATTTTCATTAATTTAATAGAACATTCTGATTCAAAATAAAAATCTTCACCAGATTTTTCATTTTTCACCTCATCTTTTTTAACTTTGTTTTCTAATTTTTTTCCACTTCTAAGTCGAATAATCTTAATTTGCTCTTTGTTCTGATCTTTAGAATTTACTTCAACATTACTAGACAACTTTCCTGAAGATCTATTGTTAAGTACGGCAGCAATACATCCCAATTGATTTTTCATGTTTCTAATTGTAGCTCCTTAACTTTGTAATTGACTCCCCATTTACAATATCAATTCTTTTATTGACAACTTTTTCTCTTTACTGTGCAAATTATTAAATCCTGGAGGGTAATAAAGTATATAAGTTGGATTTCCTTAATTGTTGGAGTTTCCCAATGAGTTCGCAGTGTTATTTCCCCATTGCAGACTTGCGGCATTAAAATTATTGTTACTCCAACTAAAATTTGGATAATTCTTCCAACCGGGATTATAATAATTGGCATAAGGATTATTAGAACGATTATTTATTGCATTTAAGGTCTCATAAGAAGATTAAGATTTTATCATTTATCCTTTACAAAAATATTTTCTATAACTCCTTTAGGATAGTTAATCGAACGATCAACTAACTGAAGAGTTATAGTTGTAGGTTAAATATCTCCTAAGTCTAACCTTCTGAAAATTAATAACGGCATAAGATTAATTCTGGCTCCTAAATTACATAAAGTTTTTCCAACAAAATTTTCGCAAATAGCACAAGAAATTGTAAAACTTTCAGGACTTTAAGTTTTTCAGGAAGTTTTTTCCTGAATTATAGCGCTACACTCTTCACTGAGTGAAACATTCTCATTATCTACAAGCTTCTTTTACTTATTAAGTATATCTTTCATGAACTTCACATAGCTTGGCATTTATTCCAAAGCTTCAATAAATGGAATGTTAATGGTTAATTTTCTCAATATTTCTAAAAATTTTGAAAAGTAGTTCTATTTTTCTGTTTCAATCTTTGAGGAAATGGTGGTGGTGGTCTTTCTATAGTGATTTTCATTAATTTAATAGAACATTCTGATTCAAAATAAAAATCTTCACCAGATTTTTCATTTTTCACCTCATCTTTTTTAACTTTGTTTTCTAATTTTTTTCCACTTCTAAGTCGAATAATCTTAATTTGCTCTTTGTTCTGATCTTTAGAATTTACTTCAACATTACTAGACAACTTTCCTGAAGATCTATTGTTAAGTACGGCAGCAATACATCCCAATTGATTTTTCATGTTTCTAATTGTAGCTCCTTAACTTTGTAATTGACTCCCCATTTACAATATCAATTCTTTTATTGACAACTTTTTCTCTTTACTGTGCAAATTATTAAATCCTGGAGGGTAATAAAGTATATAAGTTGGATTTCCTTAATTGTTGGAGTTTCCCAATGAGTTCGCAGTGTTATTTCCCCATTGCAGACTTGCGGCATTAAAATTATTGTTACTCCAACTAAAATTTGGATAATTCTTCCAACCGGGATTATAATAATTGGCATAAGGATTATTAGAACGATTATTTATTGCATTTAAGGTCTCATAAGAAGATTAAGATTTTATCATTTATCCTTTACAAAAATATTTTCTATAACTCCTTTAGGATAGTTAATCGAACGATCAACTAACTGAAGAGTTATAGTTGTAGGTTAAATATCTCCTAAGTCTAACCTTCTGAAAATTAATAACGGCATAAGATTAATTCTGGCTCCTAAATTACATAAAGTTTTTCCAACAAAATTTTCGCAAATAGCACAAGAAATTGTAAAACTTTCAGGACTTTAAGTTTTTCAGGAAGTTTTTTCCTGAATTATAGCGCTACACTCTTCACTGAGTGAAACATTCTCATTATCTACAAGCTTCTTTTACTTATTAAGTATATCTTTCATGAACTTCACATAGCTTGGCATTTATTCCAAAGCTTCAATAAATGGAATGTTAATGGTTAATTTTCTCAATATTTCTAAAAATTTTGAAAAGTAGTTCTATTTTTCTGTTTCAATCTTTGAGGAAATGGTGGTGGTGGTCTTTCTATAGTGATTTTCATTAATTTAATAGAACATTCTGATTCAAAATAAAAATCTTCACCAGATTTTTCATTTTTCACCTCATCTTTTTTAACTTTGTTTTCTAATTTTTTTCCACTTCTAAGTCGAATAATCTTAATTTGCTCTTTGTTCTGATCTTTAGAATTTACTTCAACNCAAATGTGATTCTCCCCATGTTGTAGAAATCATAGCCCTTTCGGAACATAAGTTTCTCAACATATTTTAACATTTCAATTTGTCTTTCGGAACATAAGTTTCTCAAAACATTTTAACATTTCAATTGGCCAAATCAAAAAAAAATGAAGATCGGAGTTCAAATCATCACAAACTTTTGACATTTAAAATCATATAAAACAATATCAATTCTTCACAAAACCATATCTCAAAGTAAAGAGAATGATAAAGAAGACTATTCAGAATTTATGAGAAAGATACGACAAAACACGGATTTCATATATAAAAATAAGTTTACAAAATAAAAGAAATAAAAGACAACTTATCTCATAATCTTTCCCAAGCAAACTACTAGAAGTTCTCTCTAAGTCTTTTTCTCTTTACAAGCACTTTCAATTCTCTCTTAGAAGTGTAATGAAGACAACTTATCTCATAAACCTTCCATCTCCTCTTACAATCTTTAAAGAAAATCTCCAAGCCCTTGACTTTCTCTCTCTCTCTTTAACTCTTCTTTTTCACGCCACACCTCATGCCCAAAACTCCTCTCTTTTCAAGCCTTAGACTTCCGTCTCTTTTATTAAAGGGTGTCTCTCTCCTAAAAGAATTCAAAATTCTCTCTAAAATTCTGTCCAAAAGTCAATTCTTTTAAATTCAAAAGACATGTCCATTGATCCAATAGACATATCCCTTTATAAAAGAATCTTCCAAAATGTTTAAATGCATTGAATTACTCTAAGGGGTGTTTAGAACAAATGTCCCTCTGAAAATTCATGCAAAATTTGTCTCGAACTGCCTTAATCCGCAGAAAGTCGTCCCTGACGCATCTGGCGCCAGATAATCTGGCGCATCATGCGCCAGCTTGCTGAAGCCCGCGTTGTTCTGAGTTTTGGCGCATTCGGCGCCAATCCGGCGCATCATGAGCTAGAATTCGAAACTTCGCAGTTTTGGCTTCAAATTTCATCTTTTTTGCTACTTTTATTTCAAATATCTAAAATTGATATACATGCAACAAAAACATGAAAATAACATTCTTTAAACTGCAATATTACCAAAAATAAGCATAAAATATATACTTAAAACAACATATTATTTTGATGTATCAGTGGATTAGACTATCATTCTTCCGTTGGCGTACCTCGTTCATTTCTTCCTTGAGCGAGTATAGCCAACGTTTTTTTTATTCTGGAGCCATCTAATTAATCACCCTTAAATAAAGAGGTTCCGGAATCTCCAGACCTTAAGAATGGGTCTGAAGTGGGTTGGACCCCCAATACGTGTGGTGGATTAGGAGCAACGAGCGGTGTTGACCGAAGTGAGTTTGGTGTAAGATCACCTCTATCCAGTTTTAGGACTGGGTCCTACGCTTCATATTCGCTGCATTTTACTCTTTAAAACGATTTGAAATCTGTCATTTTCAAATTCTTTTCCTCTTAAAATGAAACGAAATAAAATTCAAAGAAATAATAATAAATAATAATAATAATAATCATCATTTGGATAAGTTTCAAAAAAGAAACAGCTAGTTTGTCGAATATGCTCGTTAAGCTTTGATATTCGTCCTGCAATTATTATTGTGAAGCATGGAATGATGTTAATGTGCTGAACTTTTTCCTACCTCTAGAGAAAATGTTTACACTCAAGCTAATCTTCTCTTTCACCGCTGGAATGGATGTAGCTGTTAAGAAAGATGAGCAGGCTGATGTCACGGTTATTAAATTTGGGCAAGAGTTTGAAAATGCCAAAGTCAAGTTCGGTAGCGGTAACGTCGCCATGCTAAAGCTTAAAGCGGACAAAATAGTTATTCAAATTTATCATTTCCTTAGCAATTATAATATTGAGACATTTAATTAAATCAAACAAACGATTAAAAGGCGAAATAATTGGCTATATTTGCAAGTAGCAAACTAAACCAAAAAGGATACGAGGAAAAGACACCTATCGGGGGTCCGACCCCATACAAAAATAAAGTCCTAATGAACTTCTGAACCTCTCTGTTCAAAGGTGATCGAACAGACGGTCCTGAAGTCCAGTTCGAAGTTCGTGTTTTTGACTCGGACATAGAGTAGAAACAGAAACAGAAGGTTAGCCAAGGTTAGGAGAGTAAAAGTTGTTGAGTTCTCTGTTCCCGCCGATACTCCCACTGCGGAAGAGGAAGTTGGACTACCCGAGGCCTCACCCCTGTTGGGGGGGAGTAGGGTTCATCCTTTGTCCGCCTCCCTCGGCGAAGAAGATGTCTCCAGGATTTCCGCTACACCACCCCAGCCCTTCCACTATGAGCGTCAAAGGAGGAAAGTGAGTGATACACTGCTAGCCCGAGTACGAGTCGTGTTCGAGCGACTGGCAATAAAGGAAAATTGTTCAGTTGTTGAAATATTGAAGAGGATGTTGTGTGTCGTGTCACACCAGATAAAAACTCAGATTTTAAAAAAGGGTGAATCTGATACATGAACTGTCAAGAGGGTTACAAGGAAGAGGGAAGGTTCGCCCCAACGAACCTCCTCTAAGCTTCGACTGTATGATCATCGCGCCGCAGTCGTTCCTACCACTAGTGTTCCACCACTACCTAGAATTCCCGCCAAACAACGTTTGGGAGTCCGTCCGCCCACTTTCGACACTGCCACTACTTCCCCAAGGCCCATAGGACGAGTACCAATCAAGTCCTGTCTTGGGCCGAGGATAGCTCTCCGAGTTACAAGGGAGGAGGTCCTTTCTTCAGCAAAGGAGCCAAGAGAAGAAAAGAAGTTGCCCACTAACGTATCCGGTCCGCGTGTTAGGGAACACACCACTCACCGTAGTGTTGATACCGATAATGGGCCACCCGACCCTAGAGTATCATTGTCAAAGAAGATGGTGTGGAGACCTAAAGCTACTAAACCGATACCTACAGAGAGGACCAAAGCTGAGGAAATTAAGGCTGGTTCCAAGCCTGAAGAAGTCTTTCCTGCTTTAGAGCCTTCTTTAGAAGAGGTCATCCACCAGTCACCCTCAATTGACCTTGCAATTGGAGAAATTTATGGTAGATATTAAACAATTATTTGACAAAAGAAGAAATGAATCTGATGATGAAGAGGATTTGACAAGTTGTATAGAAGAGGATTTTGCAGAAGTTTACGTTATTGAGATCAGAGCATTGTCATCTTTACGGGAAGAACGACCACCGTTTGAGGAAAATGTCGATGAAGCGTTCCAACAGGTCATCCAGCAGAAGGATGAACTGATTGATCGCATGGAAAAGAGAATGGAAGAGATGATGACCACTATGGCTACAATTCAAGGGCAGACACAGTCCCCGCAGACAATAACAACTCCAGGAGCAAATCAACTAGAGATTGTTCACACCGTAAACAAAAGGAAAGAGTTCACTTCTGTTAACAAAGAGGACCAACCAAAGAAAGATGTCACCCAAAGTCTAATATCTGAAATGGAGATCAAGCAAATGGTAGAACAGCAGGTGAAAGAAGTCGTGGCTCAATCTAAAAGAGGGGCATCAGTTCTGAAGGGCAGGCCTTACCTAAAAGAGTTTGATGTCGTTTAATACCCTAAGGGTTTCATACCACCTCTGTTAAAGACTTTCAATAGAACGGGGAACCCAGACAACATGTTGCACACTTTCGAGCGAGTTGCTGCAACGTGGGGGATAATGACCTTTGTTGTTTCGTCAGTTCGTTAGCAGCCTTTAAGGAGTCGCTTTCGACTGGTACGCGGAGCTGCCTAATGGTTCAGTAAAAACGTTCGCGAAAATGGAAAACTTTTTTGTCAAGCGGTTTGCTGGAACTCAACACCATATCATTGTCGGCACTAAAAGAAAGTTAAAAGAAAGTTTGGGGGGTCGCCCGTAAGAAGCTGTCGGTCGCCGGAATCGAAATCCCGTCGCCCGCTTCGGAAGGACGTTTTAATTTACGTATATATATGTATATAATTTTAGAAAAATATGAAATCAAACTAACCTCATATTTTTCATAGTTTAAATGAAATAGCACTCTACCTCAAATCATGTATCTACCCCGAGGAATAAACACAAGATTTGAGGGTGAGGCTCGATCAAATAAACTAAGAAAACATATGACATCTGTTTGGGTCTACGAAACCGTTCTATTTGCCGACAAGTTCGCTTATTTAATACAAATAATTAAATAGGGTTTATTTTAAGCTGGGTTCGGAAAAACTTCCTATAAGGGCAAGCCCCTATAGTTAATTACATCTTAAATGACCTAGGTCACCTAAGAAAACTCTCGATAAAAATCAGAGAATAATGTCTTCAAAAAAGGTCAAAAGAATAGGAATTTACAACGAAATCGGACAAAGATGTGTGAAAGGAAAATGTTCAAATCTGGAATATTGTTGAGGAATCCAAATAAAGAGAAACTAGGGGAAGCCAGAGATCCTGAGGAGAACCTCAGTGACTTCCCAGTCTATCATATGGTTTGGCTCTAATTGTAAAAAAGAAATTATTAAAGTGTTTCATCCTGCCAATTTTATTTAATTAGAGCTTATATTTGCGTGACAGGACCACACAAATCGCCTAGAAGATATGAGGGTTTACGTCGAATCGGACGACAACCTCGAAACCTAGAACGAGTTTAGGGCTTAAATCGTACGGCAGAGCTATACGAATGCCTAAAGAAAAAGTCGAGGATTTATGTCACGCTAGGCGAACAACCTCGAAATCCTATGGATTCTTGTTTGATTTCTAAGAAAATGGATGGTTTTGCTGGGGAAGATAAGTTATGCTGTTGAAGATGGTCGTGCTGCCCACCGTGCAAGCTCCAAAATTCCTTGTCATGACGAGTTTAAGTTTTTTAGGGTGTCTAGTTATAATGTTAAATCAAACGGCCCTATGGTTGTAGTCCTCTAAACATCCTATGCAAAAATGAAACATGCTTGAAGTTATATAATATAAAGTGTGCAACGCAGGAACAAACAATATAATGCACGTGGAACAGTAGTAGGCAAAACAGGAGCAGTATAACATGCTATAGCAAGTAGAAACATGAATAATATAACATGTTGTACGGTACGGTAGCAGGTAGAAACATAAATGGTATAACATGCTGTATAAGAAGAGCAGTAGCAGGTAGAAACAGAAATGGTATAACATGCTGTATAAGAAGAGCAGTAGCAGGTGGAAACAGAAAAATTAATCGCTGTAAAATGTAAAGCAAACCTGTACGCCCGTGAGATCCGCTGTTCCTTAAGTATAGCAAGCCTAAATGCATCTCAAAAAGCAAAGTCCGAAAGAAACGTAGTCCAGGAAATTCGAGGAAAAGCGGAAAAACTCGAGAAAAATTAACAAAAAAGAACTCAAGCTAAAGAAATTCCTCAAAACTCCTGGGAAAATCCCGAAAGAAAGAAAAAGTAACACGAGTGCCCTGTCCTAAAGCTTCGATAAAACAAAGAAACAAAATTCGGATGGGGGACCGCAAGCACTCGTATGGGACTAGGCTCAGCTATATTTATTCTCGAGGGTCCACGAAGGCTACTCGGTCACCCGAACGTATAGAACCCTCCACTCGTCTAGAAGGGTGTCTTGAACCTCACTTAGGGGGTTATTTTCCAGCCTAAACAGGCATTCGTCAGGTGGACAACCAATTTTAAAACATTTTGACATACACAAATCTCGAAAAAGATTATCAAATTTTGTTTTATGAAGAAGAATGTATTTTATATTTTGAAATAGGTT
Source organism: Phalaenopsis hybrid cultivar (assembly GCA_002079205.1). Taxonomy (NCBI): domain Eukaryota; kingdom Viridiplantae; phylum Streptophyta; class Magnoliopsida; order Asparagales; family Orchidaceae; genus Phalaenopsis; species Phalaenopsis hybrid cultivar. The sequence goes on along the minus strand of JXCR01046791.1, from coordinate 11,270 downwards.
TTAGAATCAAATTTTGTTTTATAAAGAAGAATATATTTTATATTTTGAAATAGATTTTAGCAATTTTTATTGTCCACGAGACGATTACACTGTCAGGCATAGGATCGCCGACCTACTGAGGAGGTTCGAGCCAACTCCCGCTAGACTTATGTCGGTGAAGGATATCATATCTTATTGTTCATCAAATGCCTGGATTTTGATGTTATAGGATATGACATCTTTCTGCTCTATCTTCGGTGTGTCTTTATCATCAACACCGTACGCCCCAAAACGACTACTTGCGACCTTGCTTGATGGTTTCACGTATAGCAAAAGGCTATACGTCGACACTTATGCATCGGACATAAGCATCGAAAACCGAACCAAGAAGCAAGGAAATAAAAGAATAAAAATGGGGTGAGAGAGATGAGACAGTGATCCATCTAAAACAACGAAAATGAGACTGGATCAATTCTCAAAACTCGTATCGAAAAGACCTGGAAAAGTAGGGCCCGAGGTCTTTACTAAGAATCATAAAATATCCCTTTGCGCTGATTATCCAAACCCCGAGAACGCAGGATTAATCAAATCAGCCAAATGCTTTTCCAAAATGAGATTCAAAATTTCCCAAACTTCGAAAGAAAATGATCGCGGGGAAACCAGCGTTAATATCTCTAAACCCATACTAAAAAAAAATCAAGATTCCTCCAACTTTCATATTGATAGATAGCCTCATACATTAAATAAGCACGAAGTCTTCCCATAAAACCAGATAGATGCTCACGATCGGGGTCAGGAGAGCAGAGAAGACGGCCAACAAGGCTCTCGGCCAAAGCCAGGGATGGGGACAGGAGGGCTCACGGTCAGGGCCAGCAAACAAGAGGAAACAGCCAACAAGGCCCATAACCAAAGGCAGCCTAAAAGACAACAGGTAAAGCTTACAGTTAAGACATCAAAGGGGCCCAAAGAACTAATAAAGCTCACGGTTTAAGGCAGCAAAGAACAGCTGCAAAAGCCCACGACCCAAGGCCATTCAAAGCACAAAGGGATTCACGGCTAAAGACAACAAAAAGACCACCAAAGGCAACTATGCTTCCCTGACAAACTGAAAGGATAACTAAAATAATTATAATTTTTGTTTTGGATGGCAAACTTGATTCATTCACAACTCTCAAGACAATTCAAGCCAAGCAGGGAAAGCTAACTCACACCCAAAGACCTGCAATAGACATCACGGGTAAGGAGTAGGAACCAAAGTCAGCCACCTCCCAACCATTCCTCGGGTAAAGGCTGAACAAAGAAACACAGCCCTCAATCAACGCCAAACCGAGCCCAGCAAGGCTAAACAAAACAAACACAGCTCCCCATTTAGAGCCAAATCGAGCTCAACAAAACCAAAGCCAAACACAGCCCCCAACTAGAGCCAAACTAAGCTCAACAAAACCAAAGCCAAAGCCAGCCCTCAACTAGAGCCAATCCAAGTCCAGTAGAGGCCAAACAAAGCAAACACAGCCCATACTAGAGCCAAACCGAGCCCAGCAAGGCTAAACAAAACCAACACGGCTCCCCATCTAGAGCAAATACAAGCTCAACCAAAAACCAAAGCCAAAGCCAGCCCTCAACTAGAGTCAATCCAAGTCCAGTAGAGGCAAAACAAAGTGCAGCAGGGCTAAAACACAAGAGCCCTTAAAG
>JXCR01046772.1:0-12675 GCA_002079205.1 Phalaenopsis hybrid cultivar | reverse complement strand
TTTTTAATGAAATCGGACAAAGAGGTGTGAAAGGGGCATACTTCAAATTTGAAGAATTTTGTTGTAGAGTCCAAGGGAGGATGAACTACGGGATGTCACAGATCCGGGGGAGAACCTCGGTGACTTCCAAAGCTATTCAATGGTTTGTCTTCAATTTTGAGAAGAAATTATTTAAATGTTTCATCCTGCAAATTTTATTAATTTAGTTCTTACATTTGAGTGAAAGAATGACATAAATAGCTTGGAGGGTGAGAGGATTTAGGTCGTGACAAACGATAACCTCGGAATCCTAAGACAAGTTTGGGCTTATAATGTATAACAGAGCTCTACAAAGGCCTAATGATGAGTTGAGGATTTATGCTGCTTAAGCAAACTACCTCAAAGTCCTACTACTTGGTTGTTTAATTTTAAAGAAAGAAATTAGTTTAGCTGGGGAAGAAATTTTCCTGNTATAACAGAGCTCTACAAAGGCCTAATGATGAGTTGAGGATTTATGCTGCTTAAGCAAACTACCTCAAAGTCTTACTACTTGGTTGTTTAATTTTAAAGAAAGAAATTAGTTTAGCTGGGGAAGACATTTTCCTATTGAAGATGTCCGTGCTGCCCACCATGCTAGCTCCAAGCTTCTTATCATCACAAGTCTAAGTTTTCTAATGTGTTAGATCATGATGTCAAATCAGATGGCCCTATGGTTAAAACCGATTAGGATCCTACGGTTCCCTCGTTCTAGCACCACTATTCGGATTTATTTAGTCCAAATGAATTTACTAAAATGCCCCTGAGCATAAGGAACTCAGAAAAATAATTTTCATAATTTCTTTTAAGTATATTTAATTTAATATAATTATATTTATACAAAAAGCAAGGTTTCCTTGAGAAATCCATTTTAGTGCATAGACTAAGTTAAATAGTTTTGATAATTTTACAGTGGGAAGGCATGATCTAATGAACAATTTGGAGTTGATTTTGTTAATTTGTTATATGTAGTTAATTTACACAAATTAATACAAGGTATTTACATTTACCTAAGTATAAAAATTCAAAAAATGATTCAAAGTATCACAATATTTTTCCTAGATTTCTCTGACCACATAAAACCTACTAAAATTGTTCTCATAATTTTTCAAGTGATATTTAAATTTATATAATTAAAATAAGCCAAAATGGTCACCTTAGCTTGAAAATTAGGGTTAGAAGCTTAGAGTTGCCCTCTGACCTTGGAAAAATCAGAATACATTGCCTCTGTCTTAAGGAACAAACCCTCAAAATTTCAAGCCATCGTCAAATGTTTTAAGCCATAGAGAATTAAAATATAACAGAGGGTATTTAATTAATTAAAAATTAGGGAGTTATAATTCTTATGTTTAGTCCACATTATTCTCCTTTGTTCACTGAGCAAAAAGGTATTTTTTATTTATTTTTATGATTTTTCTAGAAAAGATATGGATTTTTTAGGTTTAGGCATTTAGAATAATTAAAAAATCCCTGCATTTCTACTTATCCACGCGACACCAACTCATCCTCGTCCTCTCCAAAGCTTCCACGCATCGCACCATCATTGGACACTGCCAGCCTCGTAGCCTCCATGTAGACCACATTTTATGCACCATGGATTTGTTCGGCTTGATCTCCTCCGTCAATTGGATACACACGTGATCGGAGGACTCTCCGTTATCGTCCCCAAGTGACTNACGCATCGCACCATCATTGGACACTGCCAGCCTCGTAGCCTCCATGTAGACCACATTTTATGCACCATGGATCTGTTCGGCTTGATCTCCTCCGTCAATTGGATACACACGTGATCGGAGGACTCTCCATTATCGTCCCCAAGTGACCTAACCCGTGAGTTGTTCACACCAAAACCTTAAGATCTTGGCCTAAACTTAACCAAATAGCATGGGGTTTGTTTCTAAGCCTTTATTTACTCAAGACAAACACATCTATATGGTTTATATGGTATGAAATACAGTAAATACGTATGGAGGGTTGAAATAAACTCAGTTTAGGGTTGGAGTTTGATACCTCTGTCTGAGAGAGGAGGACTCAATTTGAAGGTTGTGGTAGCATTGATTGGTCCCAAAAAACCTCCAGATGAGGTCTCAAGCCTTGGTGAATGGTCTAGATATGAATTCTATCAAGCTCAATTTTAGGTGTTGGTCTAGAGCTAGGTTAGAGGCCATTTAAGAGGGAGATTTTGTGGGAAATCAACTTCTTTCACTGTGGGGATGGTGTGTACACATTTAATTGGATTTTGGTTCACTAAGGATAAGTGGGGAGTTCTATCCTAATTTTAGCAGAAATTTGAGCTCAAAATTGAGCTTCCACAGTGGGGATCAGTGGGGGAAAATGGTGGGCTTGAACTAAGGAGGTCTTAGGGAGTCTCTGAGAGCAATTTGGCAGAGTTTTCTTTAGCAAATTTAACTCTTTTTTTTGTCCATGGAGGTGAGGTTTAAATAAAAATGGCCTAGGGTGGTTGTCATGAACAATTGAGGGGTGCAAAATGGTGCTTAGGTGGAGGTTTTTGAAGTGCTAAAACCAATTTGAATTGGCCAGCTCAGATGGGTGAGTTTGGGTTTAATTTTTTTCTTGGGGTTCTCAGTTTTGGTGTTTTCCAGCCACTAAGCCTGCCGACACGACTAGGGGAAGTGGCCAGGTGGTCAGTTGAGCCAGTGGGAGGGTTAATTATAATTAACCCTCAATGGCAAGTGATGATGGGGAAGATTTTTGGTTAAGGCCCATAAATGGGCATAAATCCATTAAGCTAGGGATCCAATGGTTCATAGCTCACCATGGGTGGTCTAAGGGGGTTTATCCTGGTCAATTGAGTGTACTTAGTGGCTGTGGTGTCATCAAAACATCTGAAACTCGTGGTATCTCCAGTTCTGTAGCAAACTCAGACTCATCTTCGATAGCAGGTAGGCTAGAAGAGGTCTCTCTCATGCCTGGATCGTAGATATTCCCCTCAGGAATAAGGGTGAGCAAGTTTTTTGCCTCCTTCTGGCGTCTTCTTTCCTCACGTAGGAAAGCCCTATGTTTTTTGTGGTTAGCATTTGTGCGCTGAGTTCTCCATAGAGGTGCATCTTGTGGTCTTTCATCATTGGCAGTGACCAGGCCCTCGGTTGGTGTAGCTATCATAGACGATAGGTAACTAGTCTCCTCCATCGGGTCTTGTTGTACTATCACATTTTTCCCCTTCAATGAGCAATTATCTCTAGTGCTTACCCTTAGTAGTGATGACAACCATTCTTTTTACTAATGGCTAACCACATCCATCAGAGAACCCTCATACTTCATTTCAACTTAGCTGAAATTCAGGGCGAAGTCTATGATGCCACCCTGTGGTGCCCTTTTATTGTTAAGTGTGAGGTTCTAGCCATCTTTGAAGGCAAAGATCAGTCTCCGACCTGGCATTTTTTTTTCTCTACAGATGATAAGAAAAAAATTCAGTGAGCTGAAATTTAGCTAGAATAAGAACAAAACAAAGTGTTTATTAATCAAATTTCTAGTTTATGTTGATTAGAAAATAGTTCATTTGTGTATGTATTTTGTTTAATTTAGTAGAATATCAAATTTAAAAGGTAGAGAGAAGAAAGTCAAAGCATGTAATTTCAAAAGCTTTCATTTTAGTGAGGTTAATTTTATTAAAAAATTTTTTGGACCCTGTTACAGACGTTTGGCCAAATAAGTAACCCTCTAATGATCATAATTTCAAACTTTCATGTTAAGTAATGTCAAGTTGCGTAATATGTCTTCAGGTATCACCCATTGATTGGCAGCATGGGTCTTTCACCCCGGAAATCTACTAGCTGATAAGCTCCTCTTATGTAGACCTTTTCCCCAAAAAATGGACTCTCCCAAGTTGGCTTGAATTTTTTACCTATCTTGACGCTTGCAAGAATAGGTTTTTTGAGCACGAGTGCGAAATCACCAATTTAGAATGTGCTTGGGCGGACCAATTTGTCATGAGCTTGTACCATCTTAGCTTAATAAAGCTCCAAATGTTGTTGTGCTTTTAAGCATTTTCCTTTAAGAATTTGCAATTCTTAAAGTCTAAGTTTTGCACTTGCTTTTGTTGTGAGTTGATTGGCGACAGTGACCCTGAGAGATGGCGTCTGAACCTGTAACGGTAGTACGACCTTGGACTCGTACACGAGTATGTAGGGTGTACACAAAGTGGGAATTCTGAACATCTTCCGGTAGGCCCACAAAGCTTCTAGCAATTTTTTATGCCAATCTCTTTTATTTTCATCCATTGTCTTCTTCAAAATATTTACAAGTGTCCTATTGAAAGCCTCGGCCAGGCCAGACCATTTGCCATAGGATAGTAAATTATAGAGTATCTCTAGTTTATCAGCATGTCTTGTGATGAAATTATTGATTTTGGTTCGTTTGAAGGCTGTCCCATTATCAGAGATTATTCTGCGTAGAACCTTGAAATTGTGGACAACTCGGCTTTTAAAGAATTGAAGGATGTGTTGTGTTGTAACCTCTCGTAACGACACTACCTCTGCCTATTTGGAAGTGTAATTTGTAGCAGCAAGTATGAATTTGTGTCCTTTGGAAGACGAAGGGTCTATCGGATCTATTATGTCCATGCCCCAACACTCAAATTGCCACGAGGCGACTGTTGGGTGTAGCACATTTGGAGGTTGGTGCAAGACCACCCCATGCACTTGACACTGATGACATCTTATTGTTGTATCCATGCAATTGGACATCATTGGTGGCTAATAATATCTGAGTCTCTTGATCTGTATTTTCATCTTCGGCCTTAACTAGTGACCGCCACACAATCCGGTGAGTACTTCTTTGACTATACTTTGTGCTTTGTCTCTGCTTAGGCCTCGTAGCCACATCGGATAAAATGATCTTCTATAAAGTACATCACCTATTAGAGCATATGACATGGCCCTTTTTGTGATTTGGTGCTGCTGACTTGTCCTCTCGTAGCTTTCCATCATGCAAATATTCTATTAGTGGCGTACACCAATCTTAATTGTTATCAGCAACCAAAATCATCATTTCTTTTTCTTTTCCAAGCTTGTGTAGATTATCAAGGTCAACTTGAGATAAAACTTATCTTCCTTGTATTGTAATATCAATAAAATCCTACGGAGGACATGCCAGCTCCATAGCAAGTTTTGCTAGACCGACAGCATGGGCATTATCCCCTAGGAATCCGGTAGAAAGTTACATTAGGAATATGCTCCAGCAGCTTCATCAGGTACTGATGCTATTATGCTAAACTTGGTTTCAAAATCTTATATCATTCAGTTACTTGTTGGAGGATGAGTTGTGAGTCTCCATAGATGTCAATATCCATTACATCCAACGAGATTGCCAACTCCAACCCAGTAATAAAGGCTTCATATTCTGCTTTGTTGTTGGTACATGGCTTTGTCAGGTGATATGAGAACCTCAACATACCCTTCTTTAGCATGATAAAGATCAAACCAATCCCTGCCTTGCTTGGTATAGCTGTGCTTGATCCTTTGTCTTTTTGGCTGACGAAGCTCCGTCGAAGTACATCTCCTTATGTTTCTCACTAGAGAATTCCATTTGTAAAACTTATTCATCTGGTAACTCATCATTAAGAGGTGACCTAGTTGGAAGTGGGTATGCAGCGAGAAGNAGATGGCAATATCCATTACATCCAACGAGATTGCCAACTCCAACCCAGTAATAAAGGCTTCATATTCTGCTTCGTTGTTGGTACATGGCTTTGTCAGGTGATATGAGAACCTCAACATACCCTTCTTTGGCATGATAAAGATCAAACCAATCCCTGCCTTGCTTGGTATAGCTGTGCTTGATCCTTTGTCTTTTTGGCTGACGAAGCTCCGTCGAAGTACATCTCCTTATGTTTCTCACTAGAGAATTCCATTTGTAAAACTTATTCATCTGGTAACTCATCATTAAGAGGTGACCTAGTTGGAAGTGGGTATGCAGCGAGAAGGTCTGCTGAAATCTGTCTCTTGATAGCACGGAGGGGAACAAAAGTTATATCAAATTGCAATAATATCCTTGACTATCTTGCTAGACGTCTAGAGAGTGTTGGTCGGGTCATCAAATATTGTAGCAGACTAATTTTGAACTTAGGGTAATCTTATGAGAAAGCATGTAATGTCGAATATTTTGGGTGGTAAAAATCAAAGCTAGACAATGCTTCTCGATAGGTGGATATCTTACTTCCATCAATATTAGACAATGATTCAAGTAGTAGACTGCGTTTTATTTACCCTCATCGTTGACTTGGGCTAAGAGGGCTCCAAGGGAGTCATCTAAGGCCACAATATAAAGTATTAAAGGTTTCCTTAGGATAAGGGCTTCCAAAATAAGAGGTGTCAATAAATACTGTTTAACATCCTCAAAGGCACGCTGACGTTTCACTTCCTAAACGAATTTGACCTCCCTTTTAATTAATGCAGAGAAGTGCTGATACTTACCTGAGAGATTAGAAATAAAAAGTTTCAGAAATGCCAACTTCCCTTGGAAAGAGCATAATTGTTTTAAGGTTTTGGGGGGAGGCATTTCCAATATAGCTTTAATCTTATCCGAGTCGATCTCAATTCCCTGATGACGGATAATGAATCCTAAAAATTTCCCAGAAGTAATGATGAAGGGGCACTTTAAGGGATTCATTTTAAGGTCATATCATCGAAACTATTCGAACACAATCCTCAAATCAAACAAATGGTCTATTTTTTATTTACCTTTGATGACCAAATCATCCATGTAGCATTCTACTTGGTTTTTAATTAGATCATCAAAAAATCTTTTTCATAACTCATTGATATGTTGCTCCAACATTCTTCAATCCAAACGACATCACTGTGTAGTAGAAAATACCGATAGGTGTTTTGAAGGTTGTATGTGCTCCATCTTCTAGAGCCATCTTGATTTGATTATACCCCGATGACCCATCCATGAAGGGGAAAATTTCATGTGTTGAAGCGATATCCTCCATGACTTCTATTATCGATAACGGGAACTCATCTTTTGGACATGCTTTGTTCAAATCCCTGAAGTTGGCACAAAAACGTATTTGTCCATTTTTCTTCTTAACAGTTACAATGTTAGCTAACCATGTGGGATATTGCTCTTATTTTACAAATTTAGCATCTATTAACTTTTTCACCTCGGCAATGACTTGCTTCTTTATTTCGAGGCGAATTCTTCTGGGAGCTTGTTTTTTTGGGGTCATATCTTTCTCCACCCCGAGCTTATGAACTGCAACCTCTGCTGATAGTCCTGACATTTCATCATAACTCCATGCGAAGCAATCTTTAAATTTTGTTAAAGGTTTGATCAATTCTAATGATTCTTCATCATTGAGTAGAGAACTTATAAATGTAGGTCGGGGCTGCTCTTCTGTCTCAAGGTTACTTTCCTTCAATTCATCAACAATTGACTTCATTTCTTCTTCAAATTTTGGCAGAGCATCTTCTATTAGCTAATCAGTAGAGTCATCCTCTATATCAAGGCAATCCTCTTCTGATTCACTAGTAACAATCATACAAAATTCTGAATCATCGACTGGTTCAACTGTACCAAATATGAGACCCTCTTTCGAGTTGGGAGCTTGACTTTTGACATCCCATAATTTTTCAAAAAGTTTTAGTTTCTCTTTTGATATTTGTTTTGACAAATGTCCCTGTTGAATTAACTTTTGTACACAAGGTGAAAAGAAACCAAAAGGAAATTCCATTAATTCATTAGAATTCTCATCCAATTTACATGATTCTCAAGATTAATAGTAATAGAAGCACAATAAAACATGATCGGCTTTGAACCAGTGCTATAGACTTCCTTGACCTCTAAAGTCTCGACCTTTTGAGGGAGAATTGGATTAAGGGTCATGGTGTTCATAATCATCTTCCTAACTTGAGCCCATCACTTAAGAATCATTTGTTCTTAATTGACTTCCAAGCCTTGATGATTAGGGAAGTTAGGATTTTTTGTTCATATTATAGAAAAGGTTCCAAGTGAGTTTATATTTTTATTATCATCAATTCTTTGATTTTTTTGAATTAAATTATTATTATTATTATTTAATTATTAACAAATTCCAATGATTTAATTAAATGGAAAATAATATTTTAATTACAAAAATTATTTTTATATTCTTATTAAACTTCTCTTAGTTCGAAAGACTCAGAGAACCAAATTTTGTATTTTTTATGATTTCTAATTTATTTATTATAATTATTTTAATGAGAGAAATAATGAAAAATGTATTTTTAAGGTTTTAAAATTTATTTTTAACTTGGAAAAGTTAGGAAAAATATTTTAATGAGTCCTAAGTGATCAGAAAACCATTAGGCACATTTTGAAATATTTTTGTATTTTTAGGATTTTTAATTATTTTTAATTATTTTAAATTTAAAATAAGGCTCAACAATTAAGTATTTTCTCAAAAATAACTTTTATTTTTCCTAAGTTCCTCTCATCACAAGAAACTCAGAAAACTACTTTTCATAATTTTCCCAAATCTCTTTAATTTGTTATAATTATTTTTGTACAAAAATATAATGTTTCTTAGAAAATCAACATTAATACTCAAACTTAATCAATAATTTTTAAATTTTTACAAGGGGGTAAACATGATTTTTATACACAGTGTGGAATTGATTTTGTCAAATTTTGAATAATATTTATTTACATAAATTAAAACAAAATATATGCATTTAATTATTAATAGAAATGTACAAAATGATTCAAATCATCATATAATTTTCTCTAAGCTTTTCTGACCACAGAAAACCTATTAAAACTACTCTCATATTTTTCCAAGTAATATTTTAATTTATATAATTAAAATATGCCAAAATAGCCATCCTTGCTTGAAAATTAGGGTCAAAAGCATAGAGATACTCTATAACCTTAGAAAAATTAGAGAACATCCCCTCTGTCATAAGAAATAAACCCTAAAATTCTCAAGCCATGGTGAGTATTGCTTTATCATAATGAATTAAAATACTCTAGAAAGTATTTAATTCATTAAAAATCAAGGAGTAAGAAAATAATTTTTATTTTTAGTCCACATTATTCTCTGATCACTGAGCAAGAGGGTATTTTTATTTTTTATTTTATTTTTCTAGAGAAAGATATAGTTTTTTAAAATTCAGGCATTTAAATAAATCCAAAAAAATCCATAATTTTCTACTTAAACACACGACGACAACTCATCCTACGGCGGCTCAAAACTCACACGCAGTGCTCCACCATTTGACGCCACCATCAACCTCAGCTGCCATGCGACCCACGCTTTATTCATCATATCTTTGTGCGGCTTAATATCCTCCATCCATCAAATAAACATGCGATCAGATGACTCTCTGTTATCATTCGTAAATGACTTAACCAGAGAACTGTTCACACTAAAACCTTAAGACCTTCGTATAGACTCAACCAAATCACATGGGGTTTATTTCTAAACCTTCTTTTACTCAAGACAAGTATATCTATATGATTAATCAAGAAAGAAATCAAGCCATTACACATGAAGAATCAAAACAAGCTTGATTTAGGATTGAGGTTCAATACCTTTCTCTGAGAGGGGAAGCCTCAATCAGATGGTTGTGGTAGCTTTGATTGGGTCCAAAGAACCTCTAGATGAAGTTTTAGGCCCTGGTGAATTCTCTAGGTATGATTTCAATCAAAGTGGATTTTAGGTGTCATTGTAGAGCTATGTTAGGGCCTCTCTGTGATGGGGCTTTTGTGTGGAATCAACTTCTCTCACTTTGTGGTTGGTTTGTGCAAGTTTAATTGAAGTTAGGTGCACTGTGATGGAGTAGAGAAATCTGTCCTATGTTTAGGGCAAATTTCAATGATGAAATTGGCCCTAATATGTGGCTGAGAGTAGAGGGATTGCACTTAGAATGGTTTCGAGAGGCTCTAGTGAGATTTTAGTAGAGTTTCCCCAAGGATTTTGGCACGCTCTTTTTTAGCTGTGAATTGGTAGAGCTCAAAGCTTGGCAGTGGGTGCAAGATAATGCTTAGGTGAAAGGATGAGGAGCTCTAGTGACCAATCAGACTTGGCCAGCTCAGGGAGGTTTAATTTTGGGTTTTGGCCAATGGGGACACCTTTAGGCTTGCTATTTTTAGTGGCAGAGGTGGTGGTTGGCTAAGGTATGGTTACTTCTTGGCTTAGGGAGGTCAAGGGAGGCTTAATTATGATTTAATTCCAATGGCAAGTGATGATGGTAAAGTATTTTCAAAATAAGGCTAAATATGGTTAAGATCCCTAAATCAAGGGACCATTGATCCACAACTCACCTAGGTTGTTAGGTTAGTTTAGGCTATTCAATATAATCCAAATGGTGGCTGTGCTGACATTAATTTTGTCACTTCTGTGTGGCTAAGTCAATTTTGGTGAAGGGGTTCAATTTAGGTCAAATTATCTTAAAGCTATATTTGGGTTAGGCTTGGGCTTTAGTTGGGCTAAGGTTGGGCTAGGTTCAAATTGATGGCTTAAAATGGTTTAGGGGAATGTTTTGAAATATTCTCAACATTGATTGGGTGCCAATTGTTGGGTTAGGCCATTCAATTTGGTGGAATTTGGGCACATGGCTAAATTGGGAAAAATTTGGGGATTTTAGATTTGGGTTGAAATTGAGTGAAATTGAGGCTTTAGCAAGGTAAATTGAGGGCTCAATTTGATGTATAGAGATATTTCAAAGAGTTTAGGATGCATAATTGGGGTAATTGGAAAAATTTGGAGGTTCAATTGAGTGGGATTTTGATTTTGGGTTAGATTGGATCTTTTTTATTTGGGTTGAATTTGGACTCAAATGTGGGTCATATGGACTTGGATTTGGTATAAAATGATCATAAACATGATGAATTTGAGTTTAGAATTGCAATTGGGGAAAATTGGGGGAAATTAGGGTGAAATTGAGGGACATTTTGGTGTTTTTGTTAAAATAGTCAAATTGGGTTCAATTTAATGGTTCAAATTGATTTTGGGGACATTTGAAATGATTTGAGGGTTTTGAGAAAGTTTGGACCACCAAGGGTATTTTGGTAATTTTGGCCAAATGAGGATATTTTAGCAATTTGGGTAGATTTATGGGGGGGAGGGGGCAAAGGTTAGGTTGGGTATTTAGGTAAAGTTGGAGTGCAACCACCCTATTTGAGCTATGGACCAATGGAATCCTCTACTTTGGGTCCTTCATGTATTGATCTTGGCTAGACCTCAACCTAGGGCTATTGGGGCAAAAGAACATCTACATGAGTCCCCTAGAAGATCAAGGGATGAAAGTCAACAAGATTGGGTTTAGGTTTGTGAGTGACTGCTATTTGTGCTATAGACCAATAGAATCCTCTACTTTGGGTCCTTCATGTATTGGTCTTGGCTAGACCTCAACCTAGGGCTATTGGGGCAAGAGAACATCTACATGAGTCTCCTTGAAGATCAAGGGATGAAAGTCAACAAGATTGGGTTTATGTTTGTGAGCGAATGTGAGTGAAAATAAGTGTAAGTGAGTGAACTAGCTTCAGAACAACACCCAGGGTCAACCTCAAGGCCAAGTAGTCCTATGGGGCTGCCCCTTGAGCTCCCCCATATTGAACCTACCTAATAAGTGCTAGAGGCCAGGATCAATATGTGGAAATATAAGTTGAGCAAAGAAGAGTTTAGAATTTCTAATGGTGAGGGTTCCTTTTCTAGTTATGTAGGAATAGTCAACAGGAAAGTTCCATGGCTAGACCCGAGGCTACTAAGGAGAAAATTCGACCTCAACCAAAAGTGAGGTCAACATGTCAGTATTAATCTTATGTCTCTATCAATTTTCAGATGGTTAGGTTTAGGAGAAATTTCATCTCTTACTGCAAGTCTTTCTTAGCTGATCGTGCGATTATCTATCCTAAAGGAGTTATAGAAGATGTTTTGGTAAAGATGATAAATTTATCTTTCATGTGGACTTTATTATGTTAGATGTAGAGGAAGATAAAGAAACTCTTATCATTTTAGGAAGACCATTTCTTACAACTGGAAGAGCTTTGATAGATGTACATAAGGGACAATTAAAGATGAGAGTTAGCAATCAATATGTCAAATTTAATATTGCAAAGTCAATGATATATCCAATAAAATAAAGAGAGGATGAATGCTTTAGAATAGAATTTTTTGACTATTTAAGCGAAGAATATTTCACGAATACATTTGAAAAGAAAATCAAAGAGGAATGTTTGGAGTATGAGGATGAGGACACAGTTCAAGATGAATCTATAAAAGTGAGTAATAAAGAATTGGATTATGTTGAGGAACAATTTGAATTATTAGATCCTACGGATAATAAAAAAAATTTGATTTCATTGATTGAGAAACGTCCTGAACAAGAAATGAAAACACTTTTCACACATTTAAATTATGCTTTTTAAGGAGATTTATCTACATTACATGTTATTTTATTCTCAGAGTTAACTGAAGCACTAGAACAAATGATATTGGTAACTTTAGAAAGATAAAAGAAAGCCTTTAGATGGATATTAGCTGACATTAATGAAATTAGTCCTTCAAATTGTATGCACAGAAATTTACAAGAAGATCATCATGAACCAAAAGTTGATCCTCAAAGGAGATTAGACTCCATGATGAAAGAAGTTATAAAGAAAAAGATTTTAAATTGGTTAGATGCGAAAGTAATATATACTATTTTAAACAGCACT